>CAMAPF010000951.1:1800000-2019350 GCA_945859915.1 Cuscuta epithymum | reverse complement strand
AAATAAAATAAAAATAAGTAAACCTCTTGAAAAAATAGATTTTCTGTTTTCAAAATTAATAATATTACATTTGAAAATGAAAATGATAAATAAATAAATGTGAATAGTGTAAAAGTCAAAATGTTGCATTTATTTAAGAACGGAGAAAGTATGTGTTTTATATTTACACACACATATATAATCTTTTTAATGAAGTTTACTTATTATCGTATTTATTTAGTTTTTGAGTTATTTTAAATTATTTTTTAGTTACATAGCACAATTATTTTATATAATAACTTAATTTGCAATATGTAGCTAAAAAATAATTTAAATTAACTCAGAACTAAATAAATAAGTAAACTTCTTGAAAAAAATTCTATTTCCAAAATTAATAATTTTATATTTGAAAATGATAATGATAAAAAAAAAATAGTGCATAATACGTGTCTTGATATGTACACACACATACATATATTACTAATTGTGCGCCTGAATCTGTCATGAAAAAATTCAATCCGAAATCCAGTTAATATTATTAATTTTGAAAATGGAAAATTTATTTTTTCGATATGTTTACTTATTTTTATTTTATTTGGTTTTGAGTTATTTTAAATTATTTATTAGTTACATATTGCAAATTAAGTTATTTATTATAAACTTTAATTACTTTTTCATCTCATTAATTGAATATCTCAAATTATGATTTTAATTATATTTTAGTTATTTGGGGCACCAAGTATATCTGTATATCACTAAAGAAACAAGAGGCATATCTTATTCAAATATAATTAGATGAAACCGTGGTCAAACAAGGAGTAATAGTTCAATGATTTGCTTGGGTTTAGGAGATTCCCATTGGTTTCGAGGTATGGGGTTCAATCCCCGATTTTGACTCCTTTTTTATAAGGAGTTTTTTGCAACACAATGTGATGACATGGGGTGTGTGACGTGGCGAGTAAGTGACATGGCGCCTCTAACTTGATGACATGGCAAAAAAACATCCCTATTTGGGAATTAAGTTTAAAAGTACGCTATTATGAGAAATAAGATTAGAAAATACCCTCGAAAAAAAACTCCCAAACTCCCGCTCTATCTCCAGACAAAATGAAAATGCAAAGTAGCGCGCCCACCGTCGCCCGTCCTATTCTCCACCCCGTCTATTCCTGGATGTTCGGTCCTGCGCTTTAGCTGGACTAAACGGGTCGGTTCCAGCTTCTCAAACGTCTGTTGCGTAGCGCCATTGCTGCCGGCTGCTGTACGCGAGGAGGATGGCTTTTCCAAGTACTCCAGTTATCTTTTCGAGCTAAGTCCCTGACGAGGAGGAAGCGCTTACAGAGTACAGCATCTCGAGAATTTATGAAGTCTATCAGAATAAGCCGTTCGTTGTGCTGCGACGACTCCTCCAGGTTGTATCCACTTTTGGAAAATGGTTCGCCCTCAGATACATCGACTCCTTAAGTGGACGAGTGGACGAGATGTTTAAGGTAGAGTTTTAGTCGATTTTCGAAATAAAATTAGACTAAATTGTTTGCATTAACTGTTGTGGTTATTTGGGTATAATTCGTACTTCTGCATATGTTCTCTATAAATGAACAACCATTCCGCAATTTAAGCATCTTCTTATCTCATGCAGGTTAGAGCCGAGGGACTGAGGAAGATACTAGTCCAGCTTGGTCCGGTAAATTTTCTGTCACTATTAGACTTTTAGGGGGTGTTTGGATCTTTTTATTAGAACTGCTCCTAAACAGATACATGGGTGTTTGGGTAAAAATGCAGGGTACTTTTGGTGCTCAAAATTGCTCCCAGAAATTTAGAAGCTGGGGAGTACTATTCTGAATTTAATTTCCATAAAAACTATTAGTCTATTACTTTCAACATGAACAAAAATGTGGCTAAAATGGTAATAGAATTGGAAAGTAGGGAAGGTTACTATCATTAATCAATTAATTATGTCCGTGTGAGTTTATTACTAGTATGTTACTTCTTATTACCAGTGTCATTGTTGCCTCAATCACTATCACTGCTGCCGTGGATATGTCACGGACTCACGGTTACCACTATTTTTTTTTTTAAAAACTGAAAACCTGAAAAATCTTGTGCAAAATTTTCCGGAGGCAGCTGTTGACAGTGGTTTCCAGAGACAGCAGTGAGACAGGGGCAGGGTGGGGGCAGGGGAGAGCAATTGGTAGGAAATAGAAGCAGTGAAAAATGCACTACGTACATTAATTAAACAAAGGTTAGTCACATTTTTTGAAAAATAAAAACTAGTCATATTTTTGTTATCCAAAAGTGTAGAGGTAATTTTTTTAAATCTTTTCTAGTATCTTACGATGTCTATGTAGGCATGTAGCCTGTATGTCTCAAGTATTAAAATTAAAAAAAGTTATTACAATTTCAGCATGTGTTATTTACTCTTTTACTCTGTACATGAGAAGTTCATTGACTATATAGGCAACCTAGGCTGGCTTACCTCGTGATTCTTTACGGGCCAGATTCACAGCTGCAGTTTACCCAGTGTGCACCCTCGTGTAGCGCTTGCGGGCTTCCCTCGTCACCCGCAAAACGAAATTCACTTTCATTAATCAAAAAGTTAAATAGAAGAACCAGGGAGAACATCCAATATAAACTCAGAAAACAAACAAGTTAACAATGACAAACTCGCTTCTAGCTATCAAGTTACACTTTCTGCTATGTTTTACTGATTAAGTTTGATTCATGAAATAGTCTCAATGTTATTTTGAACATTGATTCAATATATCTTATTAAAATATTGTATGAATAGTAATTGCCATCTTTCTTGATTATATATTACAGGCATATGTTAAAATTGCACAGGCTATCTCATCTCGTCCTGTACGTAATGCTTCCTCTATCAATTTACTTGTCATGAATGAATCATTAGTAATACACAGTGCATTCCTATGTGTATCTTATTGAGTTATATCGGGTTAGTAATTAAAATGATATTTAGGTTCAGAAACAAATATTTGATTGCTGATGAAACTTAAGCATGCTGTGTTGCTGCTTCAATTTTAACTTCTATATACTACCTCTGTCCCGAAAATAATTTCCCACTTTCCTTTTATGGATGTCCCAAAAAGAAGTTCCTATCTCTATAAAAGGAAACCACTTTTGACTAAAAAGTCACCATTGTTCTAAAACTCGCTAGGCGCTAGTCGGGCGGTTGAGGGGCGCCTAGCGCCTAGGCGGCCGACTAGGCCGATTTTTAGGCTGACTAGCCCGATTTTTTGGCCGACTAGGCCGATTCGGCCTCTACGGTTAGGGCCGCCTAGGCCGATTAATCGGTCCGCCTAGGCCGATTTTTAGAACAATTACCCTTACTTTTTACCTACTTTTTGCTTGATTTGACATAAAGCAAGGATATACATGGGAAGTCAAAACAAGGCTCTATCTTAGATAAATATGTGTGTAGCTCAAACCAGGAACTTCATTTCGGGACGGAGGGAGTATCAAACCAGGATATACATGGAAAGTCAAAACCTTAATTGATTGTTTCTTCACAAGTTCTCGTCGAAAACATATATGAGGAAGGTGGTGATATCATACTTATTACAGTGATGGTAATCAGTAAAGGGAACTCTTTTAACAGCATTAAATATTGAAAGTATTGCAGCAGTTTTCCCTGTTTAACTTTTCCTGTTTAACAACCAAACCTTGTTGTTAGTTTACCTTTACAATCATACTGTTTGCTCTACCTCACAAATTTAGCCCCTTTGAGATAGTCATGTTAAGAATGGCTTACATGTACATAATTAACAGCTTAACAGTATTTGTCTGCTGTATAGGATTTGATTCCTCCTTCATATTTGGATGAACTCTCACTGTTGCAAGACCAAATTACTCCATTTCCCAATGAAGTTGCTTTTAGTAAAATAGAGCAAGAACTTGGGTTTCCATTAGATGTACTTTACTCTGAGGTTTCACCAGATCCTGTTGCAGCAGCATCACTTGGACAGGTGTTTTCTCTTTTATTAATTTATGCGCTCATTGAGATCCAGTTGTATTTAAAAGATTAATAGTTAGTCATTATCCTATCTCATAACAATTTTAATTTTTTCCCTTAGGTTTACCAAGCTAGGCTTCGATCTAGCAAGCAAGTAGTTGCTGTCAAAGTGCAAAGGCCAGGAGTTCAAGCTGCAATATCCTTGGACATGTTAATTTTAAGGTTTCTAGCAGGCCTAGTAAGGAAAGCGGGGAAATTTAATACTGATCTTCAGGTATTGTTGTAAAAAATTATAAATCTCACTGGGCTTAAAGGCAGAAGAGTTGAAACAAAGAACTTATATTAGGTGATTGTTTGCTTAAGAGATGTAGTGGAGCTCTTTTCCATGGTAGCCTCTTGCCATTTTTTAATGCCACCACCTGTTTCCAATAAACTCACCTTTACCAGTTCTATATATGTACTTCACATTTTTAAACTATAATGTGCAGGCTGTTGTTGATGAGTGGGCATCGAGCCTTTTTCAGGCATGTATTCATTTCTATCCATTTTGATGGCAGAATCTAGATACAAGCAAGGTTTAAAAAGTCGGGTTCGGGTATCGAGGCGGTTTGTTCCGGAGAGGCGAGGCGTAAGCCTCAAAGTATACCAATAGATTAAACATATAATAATTAAAACTAATAATATACAACTAAAGAAATGGATAATTATAAGTCCAAAAAGTATCAAACACAAACACAAGTATAAACACAAGCCATTCATCATCAGATGGCAAATAATCAACCAAAATATTTTCCTCATCATTGGTTAGGGATCTTAATTTAAGGATTCCATCTTTCATCTTGTCAAACCTTGACCAGTTCTAGGAAAATGATAGAGACCTCCAGAAACTCAGAACAGTTACAGAAAATCTATCAAGAAACAAAGTAATTCTGTATTGAAGAAGATGAACAATAACAGAAACAAGAACAAAGGCCGAAGCCCCCAACTGAGCCGAAGCCCCCCAAAGAAAGAGCAAATACTCGATCTTCCCAGTCCCCAAGACTAAACAGTCCAAAAGCCCTCCTCAACTCTTCCCCACTCTCTTCTATTTATACTAAACTAATACACTTATTATTATTACTTCTATTATTACTCTAATAGGTAGGTCCCTATCAATACTCCCCTCCTAAACATCCACCTTGCCCTCAAGGTGGGTGATAGGAAACAGCCAAAATCTTCCGCTTCCTCTTCATCCTGGCGCCTCTCCCTTCCCAATATCGGACCGACTGCTGGACCTGTAGCTTCATTACTTCCATCTTTTGCCACATGTACTTAACATCAGATATACACAGATGCAAAGACCTGGTGGCATAATGCTTCTTAATGTTGTAAAGGATATAATATCCTAACATCTGCCTCTTTTGTTGTAACCTTGGTTTTTCTTCCCACATTTTTTCCAGGAGCTGGATACTTTCAGATTCTGTGGGAAATAAGGCACAGCCTGCTGCAACACAAAAATCAACAACTACTTGCTTTTGAACACTTTCTGGTTTTAATGATAAAACCATCGGGTAATCTATCTTAGAAGCATCAAGTATAGAAGCCTGAATAGGAGAGTCCAGAATCCTCTTGATTCCACCCCACTGAAATTTTGTCCACTTCAATCCAAAATCTGAGGAGTTCCAACTTGCATAAAGCATCAATTTGCAGCCCTTATCTTCCATCCTAGCTTTGAGATTGGAGTGAGGAAGGACTGATCCTTCAAATGCACAAATCTGTGGATCATTCTTTCCCAATTGCCCTGCCAAGATACCCTGGACTATTACCCCCATTTTACCGACTAAAACTTGATTTTGGCTGTCAGAATCAGCAACATTCTTGTCCATAGACACATCATTCACCAATTCTTTTTGAATATTCTTCATATAAGTAACCCCTTCCACTCTAAGACTGTCAAACTTGTTCAATCCTTCTAACGTAATGTTTGATGACTGACAACACATCGTTTCAGTGTTGAAGACACTTGGCCAGTTCATCTGCTGTACCAGATGAGAAGAAATATCACCTATCTGAAGAAACTTGAACCTATTCGTTTCAAGGTTTGGCTGGTCAAGATCGTACTTGGACAAAATCTTACCCCTGGTTAATCCAGCAACTGCACCAGCTTCATATTCAAGGTTATCTGATGATTTCTCCTTGTGTTCCTTGTCACCATTCTGCTGATTAGTCAACTCCTGCTGCAATTCTGGGGACTCAGATGGATATTGCAAAATGGGGTCTTCTTTTTTCCTATAAACCAGAGGTCCGGAAGAATTTGCTTGTGAACTCAGTGGAGCGACTTGATACGAAGAACGCGAACAATGAGAATGCAATGGTGAGGAGGAATATTCTCCTCTTAATCGCATATCTCCTGGACACAAAGTGATCGCGGTGGAGTAAGTTTGCGAACCGAGGGAAACCTTTCGCGACCGCGAGCTAGAAGGAACAGTGCGCGACTCCCTTGGCGATCTTGGGAGCGGTGGTGACGATCTTACCTTGTCAGTAATCGAAGAGCGACACGAAGAGCTATGTGACGGACTCTGCGAAGAATGATGCGAAGATCGTTGCGAACTGGTGAGCGATGCCGACGATCCTCGTTTGTCAGGTAGCGGAAGATACTTAGTCTTCCTCGATAGGTCTCCCGGTCCTCTGCTAAACCATTGCTCTTCCGATTCCTCAGAAGTCGCTGAGTGTCGCGACTGATGATGGTGAGAAGTGCGATGCGATGCAGATGAGCGATGCGATGCAGCTGAGGTGTGCGATCTATTTCTCGATCGATCTGTCTTCTGGTTCTTAATCCCAGCGAAGCCAGCCTGCATCATCGCTTTCACTTCCTCGTATTTCGCATTCCATTTTTCGAATTTCGCATTTAATTCCTTCTGATTTCTATTGATTTTCCGCTCTATCTCTGTCAGTCGTTCCTCTATTTCTGGTGTGCAGAATTCTTCCATAGCTCCAGGAAGGAAGAGGCTCTGATACCAATGATAGAGACCTCCAGAAACTCAGAACAGTTACAGAAAATCTATCAAGAAACAAAGTAATTCTGTATTGAAGAAGATGAACAATAACAGAAACAAGAACAAAGGCCGAAGCCCCCAACTGAGCCGAAGCCCCCCAAAGAAAGAGCAAATACTCGATCTTCCCAGTCCCCAAGACTAAACAGTCCAAAAGCCCTCCTCAACTCTTCCCCACTCTCTTCTATTTATACTAAACTAATACACTTATTATTATTACTTCTATTATTACTCTAATAGGTAGGTCCCTATCAGAAAAGATGACAAACAGCTTAGTACAAGAAGAAAGAGGAGAGAAGGAGAAGAATAAGAGAAGTAGAGGAGATGAAGGAGAAGAGATGTAGAAGAAGAGGAGGAGCAGTAGAATGGACTGTTTGTAAGTTGTCTACTTCTTCGTGAAGGAGTATGAAAACTTTTGTGTGCAGAAATATGCAAACATTTTAACAATTACTGAATAATTTAAATAAAAAAAGACTTGTTAGGGGTTTAGTTTGGACAATGGATACATGCTTCATGTATGGGCCTTTTATTAAATACTACTTCAATTAATCCAGGGATTTCTTAAGTCACTGTGATAGTAAATAGCGACAAAGACCACAAGATAGTATGTAATTTGGATCACTGAAAGTCTGAAATTACACAAACAGTATATACGCACACCAATATCAAAAGAAACGTAAGATGAAAGTACTGGTTGAGACCAATTCGAGAGGGTCTCTCTCTCCTACCAAGTTCTGTCCAAGTCCAAAACTGCCACCCACTCCCTCTTCAGTTACGCTTTATGCACTGCGTTGATATTGCTTCCACGATCTGTTTCTGCTTCTCCACGATTTTCTGCTAGTAAATTCCCTCTTTTACCCTTGCGGATATAAACCTTTGAAAAATCCCTGTTGGGATTAATTTGGTACTTATCTGGGCTCGTATCATCACCCTCCCCTTCAAAACTCACCTTGTCCTCAAGGTGAAATTCTGGAAACATGGACTGGAACTGCTGCAATTCCTCCCAAAAGTCTTCGAATTGAGGCAAATCCTTCCAATGTACTAAGATCTCCCAGTGTCCAGTAGGTGTCATCCTAGCATCCACCACTCTCTCTGGCTGAGTTTGGAGTTCCCATTCCTCTGACAAACAACTTGGTAGAGGCTGGCTAGGAATGTTGGGCGCCACAGTTTTCTTTAGTAGTGAAACATGGAAAACGGAATGCACCACACGACCTTCTGGCAGTTTTAACCTATAAGCCACATGATTTATCTTTTCTATTACTTCAAATGGCCCATAAAACCTGGGGCTTAACTTCTGGTTCCTTCGCTTTGTTAAACTCTTCAGCTTATAAGGCTGTATTTTCAGAAATACCTTGTCTCCAAGTTCTAGTTGTACTTCCCTCCTATGCTTGTCTGCTTGTTGCTTCATCCTGTTTTGTGCCCTTGCCAAATTCTGCTGCAGTTCTTTAATCATGTCATTTCGCTCAGCTGTGAGTTTGGTAACTTCCTCCACAGCGGAAAGGGTAGCATCTCCTCTGAATAAAGTTGGTGGGTCTTGTCCATATAAAGCCTTAAAAGGGGAAGTCTTCAACGAGGCGTGGTAATTAGTATTATACCAATACTCTGCCCATGGTAGCCATCTTGGCCAGTGTTTTGGTTTTGTCCCAGAGAGGCACCTCAAATAGGTTTCCACACATCTATTTACCACTTCCGTCTGCCCATCCGTCTGGGGATGATAGGCAGTACTGTATTTTAGTTTAGTACCTGCCAACAGCCAACCTGAAAAGCTCTGACCAAAATGAACTTAAAAACACACTGTCCCGGTCTGAAACTATGGTCTTTGGAAATCCATGCAATTTCACAACTTCCTGGATGAATATCTCTGCCACTCCTTTAGCCGTATATGGGTGAGCTAACGCAATAAAATGAGCAAATTTTGTTAACCTGTCGACCACTACAAGTATAGTATCCTTTCCCATTGCCCTTGGAAGGCCTCCCATAAAATCTAGGCTAATGTCAGCCCAAACGTGAGTTGGAATAGGCAGGGGTTGCAATAACCCAGCAGGGCTTAATGTTTGGTACTTATTTCTTTGGCAAACCTCACAACTGCGCACATAATTCTGGATTTCCGACCTCATCCCATCCCAATAGAGCACACTGGCTATTCTCTTTAAAGTTCTGACATATCCCGAATGTCCACCACTGGCTCCAAATATGGATTTTTAGTTGAATTCGTTCGCCCTTGAACTCCACTCTGCCAGTACTGCAACTTGGAATTAGGCACCCCTTTCTCTGTCCATCCCCTTTTGTCCATATCCTTGACTCGTCCACCCTTGAGGGCCAAATTTTTCCGATCCACAAGTACTGCTTTATCCATCAGATCGGTAAGCCCATCAGTTGGATAAAGTTTCAGTTCAGCCATAATTTCCTCTTTTAATCCCTTCATAAATACACCCTTCAGCATTTCCGGATCAGTATGTTTTAATGGGGCAACCACTAATTCAAACTGATCTCTGTAGTCCATCACCGACTCAGTTTGTTTGATACTGAGCATCGGGCCAAAAGGATCCTGCACGAGTTCCGGCTGAAACCTCCTGATTACAGCAGCCTTGAAACCCTCCCAAGTTTTCTGCTCCGTGTTTTCATCCCACCATTGATACCAATTCAGAGCTTTACCCTCCATTGCGATGAGCACCACTTCAAGCTTCTCCTCATCGGCCACCTGGTTAAGCTTGAAAAATCTCTCAACCTTGATAATCCATCCATGTGCATCATTACCATTGAACAAGGGTAGGTCTACCTTTCTTCCGGTGCGAATCCTCTCTCTGTTAATTGGATTCTCTTGGTGAGTGGAAGGAGTCCGAGAATGTTCGGAATGACCTTCCGCACTGGAGGAGTCCACACTTCCTGAAAGTCGCCTATGCCTGGGAGTTCGTGAACGACCCCTGGTTTGTCGGCGGCCGTTCTGTTGGATGAAGTTCATCATCGCCTCTCGCATCTCATTTACTGCGCGCTCCAGATTGTCGACTCTATTCTCCATCTGCGACCTAGTAACGGGCATCCACAGTCCTGCGATCTTTATGCTTTGATACCAATGATAGTAAATAGCGACAAAGACCACAAGATAGTATGTAATTTGGATCACTGAAAGTCTGAAATTACACAAACAGTATATACGCACACCAATATCAAAAGAAACGTAAGATGAAAGTACTGGTTGAGACCAATTCGAGAGGGTCTCTCTCTCCTACGAAGTTCTGTCCAAGTCCAAAACTGCCACCCACTCCCTCTTCAGTTACGCTTTATGCACTGCGTTGATATTGCTTCCACGATCTGTTTCTGCTTCTCCACGATTTTCTGCTAGTAAATTCCCTCTTTTACCCTTGCGGATATAAACCTTTGAAAAATCCCTGTTGGGATTAATTTGGTACTTATCTGGGCTCGTATCACACTGCCTATTTAAAATATAGAAACTAAGGAACCCACTCCTCAAAAAATGCCTCAAGGCGCGCTTCAAGGCGTACGCCTCAACTTTTGAGGCGTAAGCCTCTTGACATGCGAAATAAACCTAAGCCCTGATACCTTTTCTATACGCCTCAACTTGAGGCGCGCCCTGTAAGCGCCTTTTAAAACTATGTATTGAGGTTGAAAGTAAGTTCTATTTTCCTTGGTGCACATTATTAAGCCACTCACACCAGCCTCGGACTCCTCCTCCTATCAGGTGGATAAAAAGCTCTACTTTAATAGGCAATTAGTAAAGGGCAGTTCCACATTATTTTCCAAGTCTTAGTATGATATTAGATCCAATGAAACTCTAACGAGCAATTAAATTCTGTCAAGTCTCAACAACAAGCACACAGACCACAAGATTGATAAAGGGCAGCCCGGTGCACATTGGCGTCTCCACAAAGTGAGGGTCCGGGGAAGGGTCACACCACAAGGGTGTATAAGGGGAAAGCCTCCCTTATAACTTTGACAAGAGGCTGCTCCAAAGAGTTGAGCCTCTGACCTCTCAGTCTCACGGCAACACCGTAGCCGGTGCACCAAGGCTCCCCTTCTGTATAAAAATACAATATATCATATAAAGTCTTGAGCTACTCACATTAAGCCACCACACCATTCTCATGAAGAAATATAACAGTTCAAGCTTCAGTGGCAAAACATTGGTTCAATAAATTTTGATTTCAGATTTTTTTCCTTGGCTACCTTCAATTTCAAAACTTTCTTTTTTCATTAGCTACCTATATTCAACTAACACAGTTTCTGTTGCCTCTTGATTATTACGCTAACGTTTTAATGCATGGCAATTTTCCAAATTTTAGCAGAGTTTGTGTTTATCTCAATGGGGGGTGTGGCAATGATATTAAGGCCTTCATAGGTTTATTACTCTAGAAAAGATTCTCATATTTTAAATTTATACGCCTTAAATAGAGGATACCTTATTATGCAAATATTTGTTTGCTAAAGACCTAATTTACATATACTTACCTATCTTGATTCCCTTTCCCACACGTCAAGACGGAAACCAAACTATTCCCCATGATAAAAAAGGAACATTCTTCGTGCCTTTAGATTGAATACAGGAAATCTAATTGAATGCAGGAGATGGATTATAAGAGGGAAGCAAATAATGCAGTCAGATTCAGGTAAAAGACCACTGGATTTGTTTAAATTTGTATGCATTAGTTTCCAGACAGCTTTTTTTTATAAGTATATATATAGCACACTTAGCCTCCATGCCATAAGCCGCAATCATGTTAACAGAAAACAACTCACTTTTTTCTCCCAGTTTAGTATGATTGGGTGACTAGGGTGAACTTTGTATTACCAGACCTGTCTTGCAGAAGAATGATCTATTGATTGACCTGAATCTATTGGTTGGTTATTGAGGATAAGCCCCTGGCATCCTGCATATGTATATCATCAATGTCCCTTGGTTCTAATTATCTCTTTATTTCTCACACCCTTCTAGCGTATAGTCTCTTTGGAGATAGATGTATGGCAGACTCCAAATTAAGTAACCATGGTTTACTTTCCCGCATTATCTGTGCAAGAGTGCAAGCTATCAGGGACCTAAGATATACAAGTTACTATCCAGTTAAGATGTCTTTGATCCTGATAAACATATTCGATTATCAAGATTTATATGTATATTTTATTTTGTAATGCTTTTGAAATGAGATTTACACTACAATAAAGTTTTCGAGCCTTGCAAAGTATAACTTTTGTATTTTTAAGTTGATGTGGAAAGTACTGAAAACTACCTTTGTGATCTAGGACTAATAATACAGTGTAGCTTCAGTTGAAGGTTATAGGGAAATTGATATAGTGAAAAAGTTCAACATTCACTATATCAATTTCGTGTCTAGATTATCATTCTTGTTTGCCAATTCCTCAAGCATGTGCATTTTCTGAATAAAATATTCCCCCATTTGTTATCATTGTTAGCTGTTGCTTATTATTTACTCAATCAGACAGTTATATGGTGACATTAAGGATGTTATGGTTCCAGAGATGTATTTGTCACAAACTACTCACAAAGTTCTCACCATGCAATGGGTAGAGGTACAATCACGTGTTTGTTGAACTGTTTTTGCCTAATCATTTATGATTGTATTCCATATTTTAAGAAATATTTAAATCATGATTTGCACAGTGCTTTCAGCTTAACTATACCATTTTGTGGATATTTAGTCGTAAGTGCAAATAAACATGCTTACAAAGAAAGAATCTTTCAGTGCAAGTAAGTTACCAATATTTTTAGGATAAATTTTGGTTTTTAAAAACTACTTGGAATTATATGTATCAGTTGTTGGCTCATTGCCAAAAGATCCCTTGACACTGGAAGGCAACACGTCAGTCATTAGAAAAAATTACCAGCATCATAAAAAATGAAGCATTTTTTAATCACTTTGAAATCCAGGGTTTAAAACTTCTTCTTATATTCATATTTTACTTGATGTTCTTTTATTGCAGTACCATACTAATTTGAGATTTCCCCTATAAGTGTTATCCTTCAAAGCATTATGTGTCTGTATTTAGATTCACATGGACATTTGACACTTGACATTTTTTATCCACTGCTTTACTGCCAATGACTGCTCTTGTCTGTATAATGTTCAGAAATTAACACAAACTAACAAATTCTTTTTTTTTTTTTTGCAGGGGACAAAGCTGGCTGAAGTGAAGGATCTTTATTTGATTGAGGTTATATCTAACATTCATTTATTTCACTACTTTGTCAAGGCTTAGGCTGTGTTGGTGTAGTGTCTGTAACAGATGCCCACTGGCTGACTTTTTTATTTTGTAATCAGGTTGGTGTGTACTGCTCATTCAATCAACTTTTGGAAAATGGTTTTTATCATGCAGATCCGCATCCTGGAAACCTTCTTCGTACATATGACGGAAAGCTAGCTTACTTAGGTACATAATTTCTTCAATTAGTATTAAATGAATTGACATGTAGACACACAAGTGATTTAATGTGTCCTGGTTTAGTGTTGACTACATGACTATGGTTTCCTGGTTCGTTTTGCAATGAGATCCACAATACTTCATTTATGGGGTTTGTAAGTGTGTTCATAAGCTGAATTCCTATTTTGAAATCTTCGATTTATTTTGTGGAAAGTGGCATGTAGAAATGAATGTGTTTACTACTAAATGAAGAGTAATTATTTTCAGTACTTTAAAACTATATTACTCCCTTGGCCCTATTTTAGCTCCTCGTTTGGTTTTGCACACTTTTCAAGGATGCGGAAAGTGTGTAGATGAGATTTATTTTGAACAGAGAGATACAATATCTGCCACCAAAATCCTTTCCTTAAAAGGAAAGAGGAGATAATTTTGGATTGACTAAAACGGAAAGAACGAAGATGAAAATGGGACAGGGGGGTGTATTTTGAAATGTCATTAATGTATCATGTTAATCAATCTTCTGGCTTATTTTAAACCTCCAGACTTTGGAATGATGGGGGAATTTAAACAAGAACTTCGTGATAGCTTCATGGAAGCATGTCTCCATCTTGTAAATCGTGATTATGATGCACTGGCCAAGGACTTCGTCACTCTTGGGTACTGTGGTTACTTCTCTCTTTAATCACTGTAAATAATGATATTACTGTCTGTATCATGTTTCAGTGTTGATATTAATAGGCTTCTTCCCCCAACAGCTGACAAGGCTGCAGTTACAACGGCATTAACTGGTTTTTGCTTCTGCATCTGTATTTATTGCATCTATTTTCTCTCATTGAAGAACATAATCAATTACTCCCCTCTCTCAAGAAAAGAGCCATGTTTCAAGATCTTTTGTCCAAAAAAAAGGTCTGGTATTTTAAGTCAACTTTCATTTTAAAGTAAATTTTCCTAAAAAAGCCAAGTGGCAAGTGGGTTGTCATTTACTCGCAGCAATCTTGAAAATATGTTGTATGGGTATAATTGACCATTCTAAATTTGTAGAAGAGTGTAACTTGATTGAGTTGACTAAAAGTAAAAAGTTGTACCGTATGGGACGGGGGAGTAACAGTCCTACAAATAGTCGGAATGTCGGATATATATTTCTTATGTACTAACCCACTATTTTCTATTAATTTAGGTGTTTTCCAAGATGTTGTTGCAAAAGGAGTCCAGAATATAAGCTTTGGGGATTTTCTTGCAGACCTAGGAATTAACATGTACGATTTGTTTCTGCTAAAGTAGTGCTAAACCACTCCATTTTCAAGTAAAAAGTGAATATTTTTAGGGAAAATTCCCGAAATAGGAGTAAAAATGTTTGAGAATTCCAAAATAGGACTGCCATATTTTTATTCCCCAAATAGGAGTAATTACTTTCAAGGTTTAAAAAGGTGGGTTCGGGTATCGAGGCGGTTTGTTCTGGAGAGGCGAGGCATAAGCCTCAAGGCGTATTGAGGCGTAAGCCTCAAAATATACCAATAGATGAAACATATAATAGTTAAAACTAATAATAAACAACTAAAGAAAAGGATAATTATAAGTCCAAAAAGTATCAAACACAAACACAAGTATAAACACAGGCCATTCATCATCAGATGGCAAATAATCAATTAAAATATTTTCCTCATCATTGGTTAGGGATCTTAATTTAAGGATTCCACCTCTCATCTTGTCAAACCTTGACCAGTTCTAGGAAAAGATGACCAACATCTTAGTACAAGAAGAAAGAGGAGAGAAGGAGAAGAATAAGAGAATTAATCCAGGGATTTCTTAAGTCACAACCTATAAAAAAGACTTGTTAGGGGTTTAGTTTGGACAATGGATACATGTTTCATGTATGGGCCTTTTATTAAATACTACATTACTACTTAAATTAATCCAGGGATTTCTTAAGTCACAACCTATTTAAATTAATCCACGACTCAAAAAACACCTCAAGGCGTACGCCTCAACTTTTGAGGCGTAAGCCTCTTGACATGCGAAAAAAACCTAAGCCTTGATACCTTCTCTATACGCCTCAACTTGAGGCGCGCCTCAAGGCGCGCCTTTCTAAACCATGATTGTTGTAGGAAATACGGTCATGTTAAAAGTTTGGTACTGCTAAAACATGGCAGTAATTACTCCTATTTTGGGAGTAAAAACATGATAATCCTATTTTGGAATATACAAACGTTTTTAGTCTTATTTAGGGTAATTTCCCATATTTTTATAAGTGGACATGTATATATGTACATTTTTCGTTGCATAATCAAATGAACATTTCATACCTATATTCAAGTTAAATTGTTTAATTGAGCAGAAGTGTTATTACAAAAAATGAGCTTATATAACACATTCTATCACAGTTCAATGAATACTGTTTAAATTTTAAACAGGACGTAAACTTTCCTTAAAGCTCTCCCACCCCCACCTATGTGACCAGATTTTTATTTCACTTCTGAAAAGTCATAATTTTCAATCCATCATTCAAATGTACGATACATATTTCATCGATAAAAACTCTCATACTATTGCATTCTGTGGCGATGCTTCTATTTGCAGGTACAAATTCAAATTCCGGATACCTTCCTATTTTTCTTTAGTAATTCGGAGGTATACCTCTTATTTAACTTTTGAGCAAACTAATTCATACTCTATTTGTTTACTTTGCTCCAGTAGGCTCTTACGTGAATAGTGTAGAAAAGTGAAAAAAAGTAGGTGAAAGAAGAACAACAGGAAAAGTAGAAAAAATGGAAAGATAAGAATATGTATCAAAAAGTAGAGTAATAAGGGTTGACAAGCATAGTAATATATCGCATTTGGTCACTGATTAAACTAACTCCACCGAATCACTAGGAAGCCAAAACTTAAAGCATGGTAATTATTTGATTGTAGTAAGAATTTCTGATCTCGTGAGTCTCCTTTGAAAATTTGTGTTTGGCAAACTAAAAAGGGACGGAGGGAGTATGTCACATTTTGCGGGATGCATTGTTGACCGTGTAAGCATTGTCGATTAGTAATTTGGAAGCTCTAAACATACCCCGCACCTGATTACACACATCATGCCAGCTCCGTGTAACCAAACCACACCTTTTACCGTTTCCTCAAGAGTTCTGAGTACCCTACCCTGTGCTTTTACAACTGCTCAATGTACCCATGACATGTACATCCCATCAACGGCAATGTGATTTGGCCTTGTTCTATGCTATGTTCCACATGCTCCATCTTTGCTATCGTGCTTCTAACATATGCTCAGATTCAGGTTATAACCAGCTGCACAAGACTCATAAAGCTACTACATTATAAACATTAACAGTTCGAAGGTTACAATATTCAACTATTGAATATTTAAACAGTGGAAAACCGTTTTATCACGCATGCAAAGCATGATGAAATTTATTATTTCATCTGTTATCAATCGTCTCCCATGCTTTTGCACAAGTGGAATTATCATTCCCAAGTTTTTTCTATTAGGCAGCTATTGGAACCAACACTTGACCAAATCCAAATTATCCCAAAATTTTGTCTTGCCACTATTCTTGAAATTTTCTCATCCATCGTCCTTCTTTGCAAAGTCACTCTTTGTCCATTTTTCAGAAACAAATAAAACTTGCAAATGACACATATTCTCCCAAATAGTCTCAAAAGTGTAAACAGCAGTAGCAAACCCGGTTACACATGATCAATGCGACTCTCCCATTTGTTAACTTCCACATCAGACTCAATATCCTCCCTAATTATAAATATAAAGTACGTAGTACTATTGATTTAGTTTCACCTGATGCGGCTTTGATCTTTGCCAACTTATCACCAAGATCCTGCAACATCAAGTTCATGCAAAGCTTGTCTTTATTGTCCTCGAGTGTTCCCCCAGTCTTTTGTACTTGTGTTGTACGCTCTGTTTCTCTTCATTTCCTCTCAGTTGCGCAGTTTTTCTCATCTCTTGTGCACCCTCCTTGGTATGGTTGCCCAATACAGTCTTCAGGAAGAGTGACATAGGTCCCTCAACCTACTGAACGTTGATTCATCATTCTCTCGTTTATTAGCCCTTTGAGAGAGCAAAGGAGTCCACCACTTTGTATTGTATGAGTACCTAATACTTTCATCACATCCAGGGGGGCACCATAGTTGTAGTGCACCTATACAGTGGGATTATTGAGCTGGATGAGGAGGTTGGAGATCTTGAAATAGGGTGCAGTGTGTCCAATGGGCCGTGGCCTCTGAGTTTGACTTGTTTCTGTAACAGTTGTCGCCGTGTTGTGGTTGCTTGAATGTGTCTCTCAGATCTCAATGAAAGCACCAAATGATGGATGCAAGTCCACTAAACTATTAAAGTAGCTTAAAGCAAAAGAACTGTAATTATTTTTTTGTAATAACTTTTTTCTCTCCCAAGTCTCCCAAGATTACATTTCTTTTCTATGTGATAGAGGTATGCTGACTAGACTGAAGGGTAAATTTTATAGGACGGCAATTAGGCTTGCATTGCTGTATCGCGTAAAGTGTTGGGCGGTGAAACAATGTCACATTCAAAAGATGAGTGTGGCAGAGATGCGCATGTTGCGTTGGATGTGTGGTCATACTAGGAAGGACCACGTGCGAAATGAGACAATCAGACAAAGGGTGGGAGTAGCACCTATTGAAGACAAGATGTGGGAGTCTCGCCTACGGTGGTTTGGTCATGTGCGTAGAAGACCGGGTGATGCACCTGTCAGACGTGTTGAGATGTGTGGAGAAGAGGCAGGGAAGAGAGGGAGAGAAAGACCCAAACAGACGTGGGTTAGGGGAGTCCGTAGTGATATGTTTCTTCTTGGGTTGGATGAGGGTATAGCTTTGGAGAGAGCAAAGTGGAGGGCGGGTATTCGTGTGGAGGAGTGATCTCGTATTATGTTTTCCCCTCATCTTTTTTCTTCTTGTTTTTTATTCTATTATCCTTATATATAAACATTACTTTTATCCTTTTTATTTTATCATTTTTAGGTATATTCATCTTGTTTTATATTATCTTTTTGTAATAGCTTATTTTTTATCTTTATTTTCTTTCTTTTCCTTTTGGTGGTGATATCATGTATCGATTCATGTTAGCCGACCCCAATATCGTTTGGGACTAAGGCTTGGATGTTGTTGTTTTTGTTTGAGGATAGGATGTTTTCATACTACTTTCATAGTGTAGGTCACCAGATTACACTTCCATATTTTACAGAATGTGCTGTTGACTGCCTAAGGGGCGCCATATAGTAATTTAAAAGCTCTACACATGTTCCTTCAGTGTGACAGGTGTCATGTGAGCTCTGTGTAATTGAGCCACGCCTTGGACTCTATCCATGGGAGGTCTTCGTATCCCACGTACAAGCGTTTAATGGGTCCGTTGCAAGTATAGTTATGTATCCCACTTGTTGGTACCTGTTACACAAGGAACAATCTAGAAGGGGGGGTGAATAGACTGTTCTGGTTTTTAACTTTTTCAAGCTAAGTACCACTTTTAACAGAATAGCCTGTTCTGTTGGAAGAACAGACTGGCAGCGGATGGTCTTCTGGTAGGGGTTCTGTCCGGATAGCCTCAGAACGCGCAAAGGCAGTAAGCCTTCTGTTAACTCTGAAAACTAGTTCTGCTGAACACAGAGTTCAAGTCTTGAAGAGTTAATCAGTTTAAAATAAAATCAAGTATTAAAAACAATAAGTAAATGACACCAGGGTTTTTTATAGTGATTCAAGGAACAACGTGTTCCTCTAATCCACTGTTCCACTAAGCTTGTAAAGAACAATTACAATGCCTTAGCCCCACCACTTAAGAAGCCCTCCACGTCTTCTTCAAGCCTAGATGTCACTCGAGATGCATTTTTTTGCTTCTTGATGACTGGTCCTTGGAAGTATCTCCACTTCGCTTACTCCAGTTACTTTGGACGCCCTTCTTAAAAAGAAGACTGTTTGTAAAACAGAGGTTTTCTCCAACTTGCTTCGTCACAAAAGATGTGTAGATGAAGTGTTTGAAGTGTTGAAGAACTGGAGGAACTCTGCTTTTGGTTGGATGAAAAGGAGTTGAAGGTGTATCTTTTCCAACTTCAAGCTTTTTCTTGTTGAGAGTGATGAATATGGAATCTCAAGAATGCTTGTTTGAATGTTTTCAGAGAGAGCAAAAAGTTATCCGGTTGTTCTTCGAATAATATCATATATATTGGGGGTTGTCTTCCCGTTGGAGGAAGAAGACAACCGCATTAATTGCTCGTACTGTGGAGTTGACCGGCTGGACCCACAAGGTAGGTGGCTTGCTATTTTGAGATAATATTCTCTAGAAATCTCGGTCAATCATCAACTTTAATATCTCAATGAATGGAGCTCATTAAATGAGCATTGAATGCTTGTACTGTAGCTATTCTGTTGAGAGGCTTCTAGCCGTTAAGAGAATCTCCCGTCAGTTTAACCGACTGAGGTAGCAAGCCTTGAATTTATCCAAGTGTGAGGCTTTCTGGTGAGCTTTCTCAGAGAGACAAGTCAAGTAGAGCTTCGAGCACTTCTGTTCAAAAGAAGCCAACAGAGGACCTGGGGGTCTTCTGTCCAGTCGACTATTCTAGAACTTACACTTAGAAAAATTCTAATACAGATTTTCTAATAAAGGGTACTCTAATATTCTAATTAAGCTAGCATCATCAAAATCTAAATACAATTATTCCTTACACCATTCACGGTAGCTTGCTTTGGACCTTCCTCTCAGTCATTCCGCTTTCCTTGTCCTTTTGGAAGTCCTATATGCCTGCCGTTTTCGCCTTGTCATTGACTATTTTCCTTGTATAGTGACCGCTATCTTGGGTATTTTCCATGCGCGTTCTGCATCTTGTCCTTGGTTGTGTCTGTCATGCTCCATGTAGGTCCCACACACCTCATTCAAAGCATGTCTGAGCTACATTCCTTGTCTTTGGGCTTTGTCCATAATTTTACTTGGGTCTGCCATAGTGGTAAAGCAAATATTGGGCTGATAACTATGCCACCAGTATCACTAATCATTCATTCATTCATTCATCATTACCCCAATGCCGCAGAGGCTCCCTACCTATGGTGGGGTAGGGGGGGGGGGGTCGGATGCACGCAGCCTTATCCCTGTACTAAAGCAAAGAGAGACTATTTCCGGACGACCCATGGTGAAAATCACGTGGAAAATTGCATGGACTGATTGCTGTTACATAACAAAGAAGCAAACAGTTTAGTGAGTCATTTTGCTTTATTCTGTCATATTCCCAACCAGTATCACTAATCAATTCTTTAATTATTTTAACATCATGAGCGCTGTACAAATTTTATATTATTATTATTATTTTCAACTTTGGGGGGCGGGGGTAAATCCACTTTCCAGATGTGAAAGTATATAGATTATACTTTAGGATATTAGAATATATGTAGATTTAGATAGATATTCTGTCAAATAATGTGTAATTATCTTTGATTTTGTTTCCTTGTTCTCAGGGATCTAGTTCCCTTATTCTCTCAGATCTAGATTCCATATTCTGTGAGATTTAGTTTCCTTAGAATAGAGTTTCCTTCTGAAGAGGATTCTCCCTGTATATATATCGGGTCTTTGTACATCTATTATAATTCAGTAGAGTGAAGATTCATATTATATAAAACTACATGGTATCAGAGCCATCCATTTCAGTTTAGTTTTTCAGATTTCAGTTCTTTATTCAGGCTGATTTCAGTTCAGTATTCAGGCTGGGTTCTTTCTCCAAGAACTTGAGTTAACTTCAGAACCTTACATACCATTTTCAGAACCTTACACACCATTCTGCCTACAGAACCTCTACACACCATTAAACAGAATCTCTGTCCAGACCCTCATTCCAGAACATCAATACACCCTAACCAGAACCTTTGTCCACGCCAACACCACCTCCGTCCTAACCAGTTGCACTTGCCGCCGCCGACCACGTCTTTGGAGTCCGCACCGGCAAAGCTTCGCGCGTCAGTCACACGCGCCGTTGAAGACTTTCGCGGCTGCCGCACGTGCCGGCGAGTGAAGCTTCATAGCTGACCGGATTTCTAATCGGAAATCGCCATCTAGGTCGCCTGAGTATTCTCTGCCAGGCAAATCCATTTTTCCGATCTGCGAGCTTTTGGATCCACGGTCTTCTCGAGGTTGGCGACGCAGATACTTTTGGAAGGGGGGTGCGTATACTTTTGGGATTAGAGACTAGGTGAGCTGGCTCGAATTAGAAAGGGGCTGCGTTATATTTTTGGAGTCGCCACTATCATTGGCTGGTAAGTCTTAATTAGCTGTATTTATTTATTTAAAAAAAAGGAGTAAAAAAAAAACAAAAAAAAAATCAAAAAAAAAAATGTCTTTTACGGGTCCATTTGGCAGAGGTGTAATATGCCATTATTGCAAGAAGCCCGGGCACTTGCTCAAAGAATGTAGAAAGTTGCTGTTCAAAAATCAAGGAAATCAGCTTGCTCATGTTGCTTCCGCTACGAGTTCATTTGATGGATCAATTGCTATTTCTGCAGACGAGTATGCCAAATTTTTTTGCTACCAAGAATCTCTAAAGCATTCATCTGTCCCTATCTCGGTAGTCGCTAATTCAGGTATTTCAAGCACATGTCTCGTTTCATCATCCTCGAAATGGGTCATTGACTCAGGTGCCACCGATCATATGACCGGTAATCCTAGTTTATTCTCTTCATTTCATTCACATTTACCTACTTCTAGTGTCACTCTAGCTGACGGGTCTACCTCACCTGTTCTTGGATCCGGTACTATTGTCCCGACTTCTACATTACCCTTATCACCTGTTTTGAGTCTTCCTAATTTTGCATTTAATCTGCTTTCTATCAGTAAAATCACGCGTTCTCTTAATTGTTCCGTAACATTTTTTCCTGAATATTGTGTGTTTCAGGATCTGTTAACGAAGCAGATTATTGGTAAAAGACATCAGTCGGGTGGTCTTTATATTTTGGATACATCAATCATAAAAGGTATCTCTTGTCTTGGAGTTGGAAATCTGTTAGAAGCTCATTACCGATTAGGACATCCATCTCTCCCACTAATGAAACAAATATATCCCCAGTTTAATAAGGTGTCATCTATACAATGTGAGTCGTGTGAATTTGCAAAACATCATCGTACTAGTTTAAGTCCTCGACTTAATAAACGAGCAAACGCTCCGTTTGATCTTGTTCATACTGACGTTTGGGGGGCATGTCCTGTTGTATCTAAATCTGGTTTCAAATATTTTGTAACCTTTGTTGACGATTATTCTCGTATGACATGGTTATATTTTATGAAATGTCGATCAGAGTTATTTACTCATTTTTCTGCATTTTGTGCTGAAATTAAAACTCAATTTAATGTTCATGTTCGTGTGTTGAGGGGAGACAATGCCCAAGAATATCTATCTGCTCCATTTAAATCTTTTATGCTTCAAAATGACATTATTCATCAAACATCATGCGTAGACACACCTCCTCAAAATGGAATTGCTGAAAGAAAAAATCGACATCTGTTAAAAACTGCAAGGGCTCTTCTATTCCAAATGAATGTACCTAAACAGTTTTGGGCGGATGCCGTGTCTACCGCATGTTTTTTTATCAACCGTATGCCCTCTTCTGTTTTAAACGGTAAAGCTCCTTATCACTGCTTATTTCCAAATAAAGAGCTTTTTCGTATTCCTCCTAAAATATTTGGTTGCACTTGCTTTGTTAGAGATGTTAATCCTCATCTTACAAAGTTAGACCCCAAATCATTAAAATGTATTTTCTTGGGTTATTCTCGAGTTCAAAAGGGGTATAGATGTTTTTGTCCAAGCACGGGTCGATATCTTGTTTCTATTGATGCATCGTTTCATGAAAATACACCTTTTTCATCATCCAAGACAGATATTCATGGGGAGAATGATGAAATACTCATTTACACGGTCACTATACCGGAATCTACACCTCCGATAATTGTTCCACATGTTACCGTTCCCGACCCCAGACCTCCAGTACACTTGGTTTACACCCGTCGACACAGAGCACCAGATCACCCTCCACATGTGACACCTGTGATTACATATCCTGATATTGGTCCGCCCTCGATCTCATGTCTTGAACCAGTACCTGCTTCTTCAGATCTTGTCTCTACATCAGATCTTGACCTTCCGATAGCACTACGTAAAGGTACACGATCTTATACTCATCCTATTTCTTCATTTGTGTCGTATAGCCAGTTATCCCCTACTTCATGTTCTTTCATTGCTTCCATTGATTCTATTTCTGTTCCTAAATTTGTTAAAGAAGCTTTGTCTCATCCTGAATGGCGTCATGCCATGGTAGAGGAAATGAATGCTTTGGATCTTAATGGTACTTGGGATTTGGTAGACTTGCCTTCAGGGAAGAAGTCTATTGGATGTAAGTGGGTCTTTGCTGTTAAGGTTAACCCAGATGGATCTGTTGCTCGGTTGAAAGCTCGATTGGTTGCGAAGGGTTATGCTCAAACCTATGGTGTTGACTATTCTGACACTTTTTCTCCTGTTGCTAAATTAACATCTGTCAGGTTACTTATTTCACTCGCTGCAACTCATGATTGGCATTTACATTAGTTGGACATTAAAAATGCGTTCTTGCATGGTGACCTTCAGGAGGAAGTTTATATTGAGCAACCTCCGGGATTTGTTGCTCAGGGGGAGTATGGGAAAGTTTGTCGACTTCGCAAATCTCTTTATGGTCTGAAACAGAGTCCTCGTGCATGGTTTGGGAAATTCAGTCAATCACTTGAACAATTTGGAACGGTAAAAGGTCAATCAGATCACTCTGTCTTTTACAGAAGAACGAAAGCAGGTATCACATTGCTTGTGGTGTATGTGGATGATATTGTGATTACAGGAAGTGATACTGCAGGTATTTTGGCTCTCAAGAATTTTCTTCATAGCCAATTCCAAACAAAAGACCTAGGCTCATTGAAATACTTTCTGGGTATTGAGGTAACACGGAGTAAGAAAGGTATATTTCTATCTCAGCGTAAATATGTACTTGATTTACTAGCTGAAACAGGGAAATTGGGAGCAAAGCCAAGCACAACTCCCATGGTTCCTAATGTGCAACTCACTCAAGAAGGCATGCCATTCGAAGATCCAGAAAGATACAGAAGATTGGTTGGAAAGCTTAATTATCTCGCAGTCACTCGTCCAGATATTGCTTACTCTGTGAGCGTAGTGAGTCAATATATGTCATCTCCGACCATTGATCATTGGGCTGCTGTAGAACATATATTATGTTACTTGAAGGGAGCACCAGGACGTGGGATTGTCTATCAAAATCATGATCACATGAGAATAGAATGTTTTGCAGATGCTGATTGGGCCGGATCTAAAGATGATCGAAGATCTACCTCAGGGTATTGTGTCTTTGTTGGAGGGAACCTAGTATCCTGGAAGAGTAAGAAACAGAGTGTGGTTTCTCGTTCGAGTGCCGAATCAGAATATCGAGCTATGGCGCAATCTGCATGTGAGATCATATGGATGGTCATTTATTGGGTGAAATCGGATTGAAGACACCGATGCCTGCTAAGTTGTGGTGTGATAATCAAGTTGCCATACACATTGCCAACAACCCAGTATTTCATGAAAGAACAAAGCATATCGAGGTTGATTGTCATTTTATTCGAGAGAAGATACGAAAAGGATTGATCTCTACGAGATATGTGAAGACTGGAGAACAACTTGGAGATTTGTTCACTAAAGCACTAAATGGGATCCGAGTTGGTTATTTATGTAACAAGTTGGGCATGATAAATATCTATGCTCCAACTTGAGGGGGAGTGTGAAAGTATATAGATTATACTTTAGGATATTAGAATATATGTAGATTTAGATAGATATTCTGTCAAATAATGTGTAATTATCTTTGATTTTGTTTCCTTATTCTCAGGGATCTAGTTCCCTTATTCTCTCAGATCTAGATTCCATATTCTGTGAGATTTAGTTTCCTTAGAATAGAGTTTCCTTCTGAAGAGGATTCTCCCTGTATATATATAGGGTCTTTGTACATCTATTATAATTCAGTAGAGTGAAGATTCATATTATATAAAACTACACCAGCAATAGCAAATTTCACTTTTCTGCGATATGTAGCCTTGCTGTTTTGGAGGGTATTGCAATAAGCTATGATCCAAATTACAAGGTTTTGGGCAGTACATATCCTTGGATTGCTAGGAAAGTACTGACTGACAGCTCACCCAAACTGAAATCTACCCTACGAGCCCTTCTTTACAAGGTGCATTGCATTTTCTTGTAGTTTTCTCAACATGACGTTCTGTGACATTTACCCCACCATAGTTCTAATTCCAAACCTTTTTGTTGTAAGGATGGTAAATTCAGGATAGATCGTTTGGAGTCTCTTATATCTGAGGTAAGTTTACGCATTTACACAAAGCTCCAAATTATATCGCAGACAATATATATATCCTTCGGAGTTCATAGCTAGTTTGTTTTCCTTACATTGTAATCATTAATGAAGAACATATGCCCTCTTGCATCCAAAATTTCATGGACTTAAAGGGACGTTAGGGTGGGTGTGGAGGGGAAGTAAAGTGTGGAGGGTGGAGGTTGTCTTATTTCTGAAGGAAGCGAGTTACATATGATTTTTAGACTTATGGTAAGAAATAAATGGCCATGACATTTACTCCTTCGGAAATAAGGCCTGGACTTGTTGTTGTATACAACTCAAGAGAACTTATGCTCACTGGTGATAAATGTAAATGACCGTGACATCGAGTTTAGGCCAAATTATCATTTTATATCTTTTATTTCAAAAAATTATCCAGTTATATAGCAATACATCCCCCCCCCCCCCCCCAAACCCCTCCCTAACATACCCTAAAAAAGAGCAATCAAGTCAGACTGCAGAAGATTGAAAAATATGATGCATGGTTTTTATCTTATTTCATTTATTGTGATCTCGTAGAATGTTATCCATTTACTTTACTTCCTTAATCCTATCACATGTCCTAATACACTTGCCAGACCTTTTAGAGCTTGACTTGTCTTTAACAGTCCCTCCGTGCCCGGAAAGAGAAAACCCTCACAAGGGAGCAAAGTGACTTTCGTGAATCTAGGTTCATTTTCAAGCAAGTTCTTGTTTTTGCTTTGAATAAAAAGGTATAATGCCATATGATTGTTTCTGGAGTTCTGTAACATGTACACATCACAAACTTAGGATCTTTTCAGGTTACTTTCTTAAGAGAGGTACTTCTTGATGAGCTAGCTAAGGTATGCATTTCTTAGTTACAATGGAGAATTGGAGATGGGATGGCAGATTAGACCTGTTCAGTGCTTATTTTTACTTTCATCATTCCAACACACTGATATTCCTGTATCTTTTTTCAATTCTCATAATTAGGGTTTGGATGCACTCGGGCTTGCAACTTTTGATTCTATAACAACTGTGTCTACAAACCTAGCATTGTCTTCTTCCTATTCATTTTCTTTGATGACAGATGAAGACATTGTTAATCTTAGAAACTTGCAGCGTCTTATATTATTTCTGCAAGGACTTGATAAAAGGCCTGGCATGGTAAGACGTGGAAAATTGGAGATATCTATTCCTTTTTTTTGTTATAAAAATGGATAGATTTAGTGTCATCATGAACCAGATTTCAGGCAGGACAGAATATCTTTGCGAAACAGTTCGATTTGAATTTTCTTGCATGTCTATCAGTTAAGTTTTTTTTGGTGGAATGGGTAATGGGTTTCAATTGATAAACCAGGTATCTTTGTGGTTTTGAAACATAGGTATGCTCAATTTATTTGATTTTGAAAAAATTAAAAAATTGAATTGACTATGAATGTTATAAGGACTAAGGAGTCTGAAGAGTTGCCTGCACGAAAAACTGGAGGATCACAGTAAAAAATTTTGATCCATGCAATTGATTTGATTACTTTTGTAACCATTGTTTTCATCTTAGTGTTGCGCGTTTTCATCTTATGTAATTGCCTTATTGATAGAGAGCAGAGAGAGCAAGGGGCGGGGACGGGCTTGAGCCCACCTTTGTGGGCTGGCTGCGGGTAATTTAATTAATTTTAATTATTCCTTTTAATTAAATTTCCTTTTAATTTGATTAGGACTTCTATTCTTATTAGAATTAGAGGTTTCCTATTTCTATTTAGTTTCCTAGAATGATTTAATTAGGACTTCTACTAGAACTAGAGGTTTTCTATTCTATTTAGTTTCCTATTATGATTTAATTAGGATTCATATTCTTATTAGACCTAGAGGATTATATATACCCCTTGTATGCTTCATTCTTGATCATCTTGGAATAAAATTGGAGTTTAGCCTTTTGGCTCTGGGAAACGTTGATTATCTGGGCAACGGTTTACCCCGTTGATTTTATTTTTCCGTTACACAACAATTGGTCCGACCTGCCGGATCCCGCCCCGCCGGAATGACAAGATCTCAGAACGAAACGAACGACTGACAGAATTGGAGGCCGAACATGCCCTGATGGCCTGATCAATCAAAAGCTTGACGCGCAATGACAGAAACTCGGCGCGCAGGGGTAGAAACTTGACTCGCAAGGAAGAGCAGGCCGCCCAGCTTGCGGAAATCGCAGCCTCCCTGGCAGCGATCGCGAAGGCCATGGTGCCGCCGGCGAAGTCTCCAAGCATGACCGTCGAGAGCGACTCCTCCGCCCACGTCGCGACTGTCTTCACCGATGATGGCGGACCGCACAGCGCTTCCACGACGCTACTTCCCTCGTTCGACGGCGAAGACCCGATTGGATGGCTGGCGAGAGTGGAGCAACAGTTAGAGCTCAACAGAACCCCACCTCACAGACAAGTTGCAGCGACTAGGGTTTCTATGGAAGGGGTTGCCCTCTATTGGGTGACTTGGTTGAAGGCGCGCAAACCCGGCATGACCTGGGCAGATTTCAAGCAAGCTCTGGTGGCCAGATTTGATTCCCGATTTCAGGGTAATCAGTTTGAACGGCTGGCTGGCGCCAAACAAATTGGATTAGTGGAGGACTACAATACCCTATTTGTTCAGTTAGCCAGTCAAGTTCTGGGATTGTCCGATGATCATTATTTGGGATACTTCATGAACGGGCTAAAAGAATCAATCTGCAGCTCGCTACACTTGTTTCGACCGGGTGACTTGGAAGAAGTCATGGAATTAGCTCGCAATGTGGAACATAATCTGTCCGTCCAAAATGGAGGAAGTGACAGCCCGAATTATATTCCTGCAGGGGTACGTTCCAACAACTTTTTAATGTCAAACCCGAGTCCTCCGTTGACTGCCAGTGGTGGCAACCTACAGGGATCAAGTGGCAGCTTTTTGAAGGATAGTGGACAGCACCCGGGCACAAAGTCAGGACTGTCCGGGCAGCCTACGACACGCTCTCAGTTCACTCGACTTCCGCCGAAAGAGTTTGCAGAATTGCGGGCGAAAGGATGATGCTCTAGGTGTAAGAAACCATTTACACCAGGGCATGACTGCCCCTTTAAGCAGTTATGGGTAATGATAGCTGAAGAGGAGTATGAGTTGGACCTCCAACAACATGAGTATTGTGAAATAACCG
This sequence comes from Cuscuta epithymum, assembly GCA_945859915.1. Lineage (NCBI taxonomy): Eukaryota > Viridiplantae > Streptophyta > Magnoliopsida > Solanales > Convolvulaceae > Cuscuta > Cuscuta epithymum. Next base: position 1,990,423 of record CAMAPF010000951.1, on the reverse strand, counting down.
GCCAGGAAAAGGTTCTGAAAGGTCAGGGGAGTCCGGAAGGAGATGAAGGATATTTTCCAGTCTATTCTATGGCTGGAAATTTCAGTTCACGGTCCGCGAGATTTCAACCTTGAGGACAAGGTTATTGTGAAGGAGGATGGATTGATAGAGAGCAGGGAGAGCAAGGGGCGGGGACGGGCTTGAGTCCACCTTCATGGGCTGGCTGCGGACAATTTAATTAATTTTAATTATTCCTTTTATTTTATTTCCTAATTTATTTTGTTTCCTAGTATGATTTAATTAGGACTTCTATTCTTATTAGAATTAGAGGTTTCCTATTTCTATTTAGTTTCCTAGAATGATTTAATTAGGACTTCTACTAGAACTAGAGGTTTCCTATTCTATTTAGTTTCCTATTATGATTTAATTAGGATTCCTATTCTTATTAGACCTAGAGGATTATTTATACCCCTTGTATGCTTCATTCTTGATCATCTTGGAATAAAATTGGAGTTTAGCCTTTTGGCTCTGGGCAATGGTAATTTTACCATTGATTATCCGGGCAACGGTTTACCTCATTGATTTTATTTTTCCGTTACACAACACTTATCCCCAGGCATTCTTACTCCTTACCAGAATTTACTTAATCAATTTAAGGGTCTTTTATGACGCAATTGGGCAACCATTATGTTTAGACGCTCCTCATTACTAACTGTTATTAAGAGGGCTAATGACTTCAACTTATACTCTAAGCAGGGGGAGCTATCAAACAGAGCACCTTTTTCCCTTGCTCATTTTGGATCTGCTCAGGAACTGCTATCACTTCTTTCTGTCATTGCTGAGGTAAATATTACTCATTTACTTCCTACGTTCTTTTAAACTTTGCGAAGTTTGATTGACACGCAGAATAATAAAGTAAAAATTGTGTGATTGACTTTTGTGTAGAGGAAAGAGAAATAATAGAAACCACAAATTAATTGAGTAAAAGGGAAAGTGACAAAGTATCAAGGACAACCAAAAAAGGAAAGATGACAAAATTTTAAAGGACGGAAGGAGTAATATGTAAAATTGTTAAGATCTGATGTTCCATCTTAAAAGGTCAACCTGATAGGAGGAGTAGCTCATATGTTAATATAGCATTTTGTTTATCCAAACGTTTCCGGTGTGGACATTTAACACCCCTCCTCACGACCAGACACTTCGTCTGTATCGTGCAATCATTCATTTTTTTCATCAATTCGTTTTTTTTTCATCCAGACGTTTTTATAGTCGTGTCATCATTTTTCATAAGGGGCCCACACCATGGATCGATTTGGCTCTGATACCATGTTAAGACCTGGGGTTCCATCCTAAAAGATCAACTTGGTAGGAGGAGTAACTCATATGTTAATATAGCACTTTGTTCATCCAAACGTTTCCGGTGTGGGACATTTAACAAAAATCTTTAAATGACCTATGACCTATCAAATAGTTGTGTTTTCTTTATTGTTATGAAGAAATCAGGGTATTTGCTATGCTCTATTCATCTGCCCAACTGCTTGACCCTAGGAGTTAGTGTTATGGCCATATATTACGATGGGAGCATGCATGTCGGAGTGAACTTGGGGGGGGGGGGGTGGCCGGGTGGGGGTGGGGGAAGGTAGTGGCAGCTGCCGAGCTAACTTTTTTAGATTGTGCACTACCAGATTTATCTGAATATCTGTTCACTCCAATCTCCAGTGCATTCTAGGGTGCTCGTTCAAAGACAATAAAACATGGTGCAATGTTAAGTGTAGTGTAAAATACGGTATGCATAGACCAATTTTCTCACATCTCAATATGATGTCAAATACTCAAATGTTAGTCACTTAGTTGAGACCAGTACTTTGAGATTCGATACATTTTTCTAATAGCCAAAAGTTGCCACTAGTAAAAATTTGTTTTGCATGGGAAAATATACTTCTTTCTCACACCAATGAAAACCATTTACATTCCATTCTTGCATGAACATGTACCCGTGTGGGATCTCAATTAAAATCGCGTCTGGGGATGTTGGATCTGACACCCATGCTCTCAAATCTCAATTCACTAGACTACTAAAGCGACCATGTACATACTATACTTGCATTAAACATGTAGGGCTTTCATCTATGTGGTTCATTAAAACTAGTATCTATGCAATTTAATCTTTAACACATTTAGCAAAGTAACTTTATGACTATTTTTACGCACATGAAATTTTGATTTTTTCCCCATATTTGCAACAGAGCCAAAGATACTATTTTTTTTGGCTTGGGAAATGGGAATGTGATGGAATAAAACAAATGGTTCACAAAACCGTATGTGCTTCTTTATTTTGCCGTGATTTTCACCTTGAGTCATTCGGAAACAGTCTCTTTATGCTTTAGTACAGGGATAAGACTGCTTACATCCGACCCTCCTTATCCCACTTTACCCCACCATAGGTGGAAGCCTTTGCGTCACTGGGGTAATGATGATGATGACGATGATGATGAAATTTTGATTATTTTTTTACATAGCTGCGTAAGTGGTTCAACATAGTGGAGAAATGGTTTGACCATTAACCCTGCCTTGTCTGTATAATCAAATCAAGTTTTGAAATACTAGCTTAAGCACAGCAGCCAGACCCGAATATTATGAATTTTGTCTTTTCATTAATGCATTTGCTCTTATTTTGTACATGTCTTCCCCATTAACATTAGTGTCCGTTTGGTAGCCAACGTTCTCAGTTTATCAGCTTTATTTGGTAACCAAGACATGGAATGGTTAAAAAGGGAAATAAATATGTTTTGTGGCTGCTTTTTGGCTGAACCTGCTTAACTTCAGCAAATTCAGCGGATCCAATGTAAACCTCATCAGATGTGCTACTAAAATATATTAAATTATTTGGCAGCTCCCACAAGATATGCAACAAGAGTTGGTGTTGCGTTTACCAACTGATTTAGCAGGAAAGGTAGCTTCACGTGTTGCTGCGAGGACACTGCGTAGGATCTTATTGTAAAGAGATTCTCTGTCTATTACAGTAAAATCTATAGAAGACATCGAGTGTGTTTTGAATATAATAGTACTGATGAATGAATTTTTGAGATTTAATCTTTTACCAAACCAAATTGGATTGTAATTATTTCCTTCATAAATGAGCTCAAACGTTTCAGTTCATCATGTGTTATGCTTGGTGAACAATAGATTGAAATTCTCAGTTAGAAGTTAGAGGAGTCTTTTTGGAAATTGGAATCGTTGTGGTTTGACAATGTGCTATTTTATTTTTAAAAAGGGTAAGATGCTGATTGTAGATTGGTGATATCTATTTCTCTTATAATCTGAACTTCTGAAGACCTTGCAATGTTCTTTGCATTCAAGGCCACACAATCAAACTCTTGTCTTCCTTTCATACATCACTTGTGCAGTTGTGCTACTTAACTTTCTTTTAAACTTGAGGTTAACTAAATATTTAACCAAGTTATCCCGTATTAAACGGGCTTTTTAAAAAGCCCAAGCCTTGCTTGTTTATTAAACAGGCCAGGCCTTAAATAAGTTAGGGCTAGTCATGGACCCGGGCCGGGTTGGTTCCGGGCCGAGCCCGGCCGGGCTTTTTTTTTGGGAAGGAAGGCCCGGGACCGGCCCGGGTAGCCACCGGGTCCGGGCCGGGCCTCCGGTTCGGTCATAATTTTTTTTTTTTTTTTGCTTTCCTAACCCCCCCACCCCCCAAACCCCTCCTAACCATCAAGCCCAACCCGGCTAACCCCAAAAAATGAAAAAAAAAAAAATCAATTCGGCCCGGGCCGGTTCGCCAAATACAAGGCCCGAGCCCGGACCCGCCCCCCCACCGGGCCTAGGCCCGATCCGGACCCGGACCCGAGAACCGGGCCGATTCCGGGCCCGCACAGTGGCGGGCCGGGCCGGGCGGCCCGAACCGGGTCCATGCCTAAGTCAGGCCAAAGGCCCCTGATAGGCCGCCTGGCCTATTCCCACCCCTACTTGGAGGGTATTAGAGGGCAACTCAAGGAACTTTTGGGAATCTCAATTTTATATTGACAAATGCGGTAGAAATTCATCATTGATGAAATTAATTATTCTTAGAAGAATCAGAATATTAGATGTCATGTATGAGTGCATCTAGATTCGAGAGTTGCGGTTAACCTACTATTGAGTGATGACAATCTCACACACCAGACTCTTCTAAGGTTGCCAGTTTTCATGAGATGTTGGATCGGGACTGGATGATCAAAGTTGACCAATATATTAGGAGGGTAACCGGGCTGTCGATTTCTCGACTGGCATAGGTCATAGTTTACCTTTTGGTGTTCACTCCATATGCATTGATGATCCTACTTTATCCCTACACATTTTATATGATTTGTTAGGGGTTTCTCAGCCTCCGTTGATTGTGAATGAAAGATATGCGCTGATGCGCCTATGGTTTCACCAAAAAAAAAAAGAATATTAGATGTAAGGTGAAACTTTCGAAGAGGAAGAATCCCTTGAAAAAAGTAGGTATTTAAAGTGAAGATGATTGTCTAAGAGATAAGTTCAATCTTAAAGGAGGCCTGAGAGATGAAATATGTTGATCAAGAGCTCAATGATCGTAAACTATTAATTAATTTAAGATCTAAATATATATTTTAAGTCTTAAATTGATACTCCCTCCGTCTCGAAAAGGTTGATCAAATTTCCTTTTTTTGGGATGTCCTTAAAATATTTGTCTTTCCATTTAAAGTAAGGAATATGTGGCTAAAGTTAATTTTCTCTCTGCACAAATTTCAACCACACAGTTATTACTTTATTAATCCATGTGAAAGTCAGTTTTGGCCAACCTTTTCAGGACGGAGGAAGTATTTTTTAACCACTCGGAGGCCAGCCTAACAGGATCATTGTCTTACATATATTTATGTAATAATAATATCTATACATTGGTATATAGATATTTTGACGTAATCACCCGATAACCCGCTCATGATGGACAAAATGCATTTGGTCATAATTTTTAATAGATGATGGACGAATGCGTGAAACATGAACAACTGAAGGGTGAATATGAGTTACCCGCACATGTAGCTCAGTTGGTCCAGTGATGAAAATTTTGGAATAATGACCAAGGATCGAAACCCGCAACAGCCATGTGGAGGTTACATTTCTTGCGTGATGGGCTGGACCTCTGGTGCGCACAGGTATAAGACCACCATCATCAGGCCGATTTAGTCACCGTGATTTACTCCTCCACCATTCTGTCGGGTCGGAGTGTGGGGGCTCCTGGGTGGGAGATTCCACCTTTTGAAACAACGAAGGATGTAGAGACTATATAACCAAAGGTGGATAGGGTGGGTCTTTTGTATTATGGGCCGCAAGTTTCTTATTGGGGTTAAGATTTTTACTCTCTTTAAATACCCGTTCTCTCATTATAATCATTATCATAAAATAATCGTAACATCCTGACTTGGTAGCGCCCCCAAACATAGTTATTTTTTGCGAACTGGGTAGCCAAACTCTTGTGTTCTCTTATCGTTTTTCGTATTGTGTGTGTTTAAATCCCAACATGAACCTTCACCCATTTCACATTTCACAAGGATGTTACCAATACTTTACTTATAGTATATTTTGCTACTTCAGCCAAATAATTGACGTGTAACCTCATTTTGATGAAATGAATGTTGCGGAACATCGTTGTGATGTATACAAATATTTTTACAAGTCTCACCAGTTGAATCTATAAAGAATGTTACATAAAGCAAGGTTTTATGTAATCTAAAAAGGCAAAATTTAGAGCAAAGAAAGCAAAATTTCACCAATAATCTCTACAAGAACAAGACCCATCTTTAAACTTGTGAAATCGAGCCCTATCCCTTACAATAATTTCCCTCCCATAAACCTTTGAAACAAGCTTCATGACAATGTGACAATCCCCACATATCCTTATATTCTTGTTTACACAAATCCGGGTCCCATCTCCTGTACTAATCAAAGCAAAAGCTACCGCCAACTTCTCACTATGGTAAGCCAGTGCGTTCTCCTTCTCCTCATCCTCTATATCATGCAACACATACTCCGTTTCTGGAACATACCCACACTCACTTATTCTGAACCATACCTCATTTAGTTTCCCATAAATGGCATTCCACTCCAGGTGGTTCTTATCTCCATTCACAAACTTGTACATCAAACCATTAACTTCAACATAACTAAAACCAGGCACTTTCTTGACATCCCAGTTCTTCATTGCCTGTCTGACTCTTCCTACATCAGTCCACTTCTTGTGGGCAGCATATAGATTGGAAAGCAAAACGAAATCTCCACAACTGTTTGATCCCATTTCAATGAGCTTGTCTGCTGCCTTCTCGGCCATATCCAAAGCTTTGTAAGTCTTACAAGCCCCTAGTAGTGTCTTCCATAACACCACGTCTGGAACCATAGGCATTGACACTATAATGTCATATGCTTCCTTTAACTGCCCAGATCTTCCCAACATGTCTACCATGCTACCATAATGCTTCATATTTTTTATCACTCCATGTTTCTCCATTGACTGATACAGTATCATGCCTTCCTCCACCATGCCGGAGTGATTACATGCACATAGTGCTGCCAAGTAGCTCACATTGTCAGGAACCGCCCCTTCCTGAGTCATTCTTTTGAAAAGGTCAAGTGCTTTGACTCCATCTCCGTGCACTGCAAGAGCCATGATCATCGTGTTCCATGTAACTAGACTTTTTGAGCATGGCATTTCATCGAACAGTCTGTGCGCTCTGTCCATAAACCCACATTTTGCATACATATCAATAACTGCATTGCAGACGAACACATTCAGATCAAGATTCTTGATTCTTATGTACTCGTGGACCCTCTCACCTTCTGAGATTGCTCCAAGTTGGGAACACGCAGATAGAGCGCCGAGCACGGTTATGTCATTGGGCTCGGTGTTTGCTTCCCTCATTTTCTTGAACAGCTCCAAAGCTTCAATGGGCCGGTTCCCCTGAGCAAACCCAGCAATCAAAGCGTTCCAGCTTGCCACATCTCTCATTTCCATTTCTTCAAATACCTTGTGAGCGTAATCCAAGTCACCGCATTTAGCATAAGCATCGAGCAAGGTCGTACGGAGCAGGAAGTCGGAGCTGAAACCAAATCGAAGGACGCCGGAATGGATTTGAAACGTCTGGAATCGGGCCAGAGCTCGTGCGCAGGCCTTGAGCGTGAACGAGCACGTGAGGGCGTCTGGCTTGCAATGGGAACGTAGCATTTGGGCGAAGCTCGTAACGGCGTCGGTTGGGTGGTCGCTCTGGGCGAGGCCGCGGATAATGGCGTTCCAGTCATTGGTGAGCGGAAAAGGGATGTAGCGGAAGATGGAGGCGGCGTAGTGGAAGTTGCCGACGGAGGAGGAGGCGCAGAAGTCGAGAAACTTTGCACGGTAAGGGTATAAGTGGAAAAGGCCGGTGGTTATAAGGTGGGCTTGGAGCTGCTTAATGCGTAAGAAATTGGTGCACTTAGGCAACAACGACTCCACATATGCCATGCCGCATCTTCGACTGGCATCGTCTTTGGCTTATTAAATTGTGGACTGAGATTAGATATATAGAAAATGAGAAATTAAAAAATGCAAAATAGAAAACATATTAATCGAAAAAATTGTTGGAAAACTGGAAAAAGGAAGACAGAAAATGCTTAATCAAATCGTTTTCCTGAATCAAATCGTTTTCCAGAACTGAGGTATATGTTTTTGTTTTCCTTAAGGGCTCGTTTGGTATGATGTAAAGTAAACACTTTGCATGCAAAGTGTGGGGAAAGTAAACATTTTACACCGTTTGTTTTAAATATATAATGTAAACTGTGGGGCGCTTTTTTTTTACAACACTTTACACCGTACCATGTAAAATATTTTACGTGGGGGATGGTGGTAAACTATTTCACATCCGTTAATTTGGAGAATGAATGTATCGATCTATTGTGTAAACCTATACTTTAGCCGCTGGAACATATGGCGGTAATGGAAAAATCTCTTGCAAAAGCCTATTTTTTTCTCCAAGACTCCATAAAAACAAAATCATCAACCATCATATGCAAAACTCTTCTCCAGGCTATCTGCGTCTAATACTTTAGGTATAGTGATTTTTTGAGTCTCTTTTTTTACATCAACCGTTGGGCGACTTACCCCTTCCATATGAACGCAGACCAGCAGTTACTGCCAGCCAGGCACGACCGTGCTTGCAAGGGTAGGCACAAACGTGCCTAATTCTAAAAACAGAATTTCAGCATTTTTTTTTTTGCCCCAGTTCAACCCAGACTCATCTGTTTGCTATAAATAAGGTCTCCCTTCTTCTGTTTAAGTGTTACGAGCCAGATACAACACATTATAAAACATACAACACACCTGTTCACAAACACATACATAACACCTATTCTCAACAACATACAAAACACCTTGTAAATACCCTTTACAAATCGAATACAAAACCTTAGATTCATAACCGGTAAAACACAGTACAACCATCCAATTTTCATAACAAGTAGTCATCTAATATTCATACTCGAACACATCAAGATAACATAAAAGAGTTTACAAAAGAAAATACGTAAAATGTTGTAAACTGTTCCTACAACATCTACTGTACAAGAAAAACTGCAATACAAAAGACAAACTACAAGTTCTCATGGTCATCTTGATCATCTTGGTCATGGAGATATTGCTGCTGATGTCTACGCCTACGCCGTGGTTGAAGAACCACCCTGTCATACTGCGTCTGGGATGATGAAGCCGCCTCTGCACTAGACGTCGATGGCATCTCCTAAGATGGGGGCATGTGTATAAGATGGTCGTAATCAACTCGCCCCAACACATCTGAACACAAGGAGGCAATGCCTGTCAGAGCCTGTCCATACATGTCCACATCATGAGTATCACTCACTGTGGTGGTAGTCCGCTGATGTATACGCTACAAAGCTCGTGTCTGAAATATGAAACACAATTACAATTACATTGAAATACATATAAGTATTAAATAAATAAAATGACTTACTTTACTAATTAGTAATATACTCACCGTAAGATGCAAAGCCAAGGAGATAGGCTGATAATGATGAAGAGGGTCTGAATGAAGGAGACACAAACAAACGAGTGATGCTGTAATACCATCCCATGTAGTCTCCTGAAACAGATGGGACAAATATCGGTGTCCCAGTCACAACTAGCTCAGCTCGCCTGTCCCACGGAGTGACGTATCAGACATGTCTCAGTGCCCAATCCTCTGTATGCTTCCCACGCCTATCCAGCCTATGAAGCTCTACATAGGTGTCGATAGGCCGTGGAATAACCTGCTCAAACCCAAACTACCGCAAGACTCAATCAGGCAAATGCAGCTCAACAATGTCAAAACATATCAACGGCACACGTGCTCGCCATATGTGACTGTGCTCTCGTCCAGCTGGGGGCAACTCTGCAAACATCTCAGCTGTATACGGCATTTATGTAATCTGTTTCATAAAGATACAAAATTAGTATTTATGCTATACATATTATAGTTAATGTTATATTACCGACACCATACCTGATCCTCAGACATCCGATCAAATGCATCCCTATAGACATCGAGCCCAGTACGGATGACATGCGACATAGACTAGCAAATAGCCATCTAACCATTCATGTAATCGTTTCATTAATATGGATATTATTAATATATTTACAATCAACATACAATAACATAAATACCAACGATTGAAAACATACTGACGGCCCAGAGGGTCCTCGCCCCATACATGATGTGGTCCCAGAAGACGTGGAGGCTCATCAGGCAGTGGGTGTCCATCAATGCCATGATATGCGACTACAATGGGAGGCCCAACGTGGATATACTCCCATGACCAAATCTGGAGGAGTATGTATATATATATATATATATACACACACACACACACACACACACACATAGGGATGAGTTCAAGTAAAAAGTAGTCTTACCATGAAAAGTGAGAACAAATCTTGGCCTTTAATCACTTGCAAATGGATGGACTAGATGAAATTTAATCACAATACACGTTGTCAAAAAAGTGCAAACATTTATAATATAAAGTGGATAGATAATGAACAAAAGTGTACTCATAAGTGATAAAAAGATTGTTAATTTGCTTTTAATTTGTGCAGATTTTATTATGTACCGTAATGCACCTTTTGGCTCTACATTTGCACTTTTTGAAATTCCTCGTACACATTTGTTACAATAATTTCATTCAAAGATCGTCATAATTACCAAAATGTCACCGCGTTTCCAACTTAAAATTTGATCTCCTCCATCCATTTTTTCACATCAATGGCCAAGATTAGTTCTTATTTTTCATTTAGGAACCACTTTTTATTTGATCCAAAGTCTATATATATATATATATATATATATATACACACACACACACACACACACACATACAATATATATATACATTGATATGAGATCATAAAGCTCTGCTAGTTGAGCGTTAATACATTTTCACTGAACATCAATCATCCTCCATTGAGTATTAGAAGTCTACAATTGAGCATCGTTATCTCTGCTCCTATGTCTATTATCAACTTCTATGCGATTATAATGCAACATGGTACTTTTTATATTATGTTAACAATTCATTGGTATTATTAATGTAATACAATATTTTTGAATTATGCATTAATATGACTTTTTAAAAATAACTTATAGTCTTCTGTTCTTGAATTATAAATATAATCATGTCTTTTTATAATGTTTACTCGTGCACATTTATTTTACACCACACTCATTTTAGTATAACACAAAAGTCATGTTAGTAATTAGCACACAAAAGTTATTAATACTCATTTAAGTTAGAAGGTTGATTGCGAAACGGGAAAAAAAACAAAGTAGGACATTAAATTTTCATTTTACATTATACATTTTGAATATAAAATTAAAGCAAAGGTTTGTTAAAGAAAAAGAAAAAGAAAGAAGGAAAGCAAGTTAAAGGAACGATCGACAAAGAGGCATGCTGGCGGAAAAAGAATAACAAGAACAATCAACCTAACTATTACCATATATAAATTGAAACTAATTATAAAAGTGCTGACTGTTCCATGCAGTGCCGGCTCCAGCAGTTTGGAGGCCCAAGGCGAAAAACGTTTAGTACCACCTCCGTATCATAATATGTGACCGAGTATGTTTTTTCCATAATTTAAAATTACGAGTTTTTAGGTACTATAGTTGACTACTACTGTTTTATTTTATTAAAAAGGCTTTTGGGATGTTTTTTTTTTCAAAAATAGAAGTTTGACACTTATTTTAAACAATCCAAAAAAGAAAGTGTGATACTTATTTTGATACATATCATATTAATGTGATTTATATAACACATACTCATAAAAATAAGGGAAAATGGAAACTAATAATCCAACCTTTTAGCGGTCTTCTTACAATAATCCAACCTTTTGATTATTCATGAATAATCCAACCTTTGCACATCATCTTCATTCATTGGTCCCTGACCGGTTGATGACCTGCTATTCCAAGCTATTTTCTTATCTTTGCAAATCATTATACCATAAATCTCATCTTTCACAGAGATAATATTTTGCAAAGATAAATAAATAACTTGGAATAGTATGTCATTAACCGACCAGGGACCAATGAATGAAGATGAGGTGCAAAGATTGGATTATTCATGAATAATCAAAAGGTGGGATTATTGAAAGAAGACCACTAAAAGGTTGGATTATTAGTTTCCATTTTCCCTACAAATAAGATAAAATAGTAATTCAACATCAACATTGTCATTGCCAACAATTTTCAGGAAGAAAAAATTGTCTATACAATTGATCAATAGAGTCGGTAAGCAATTTAATAACCACATCTCTTTTCAACTTATTGTTTCTCTTTATATATTAATGAGAAAGTTAAAATTTATTGTTTCTCTTTTCAACAATTTTCTTTATATATTCCTACATATTTAGTATATTTATAGATAATAATTAAAAAAGGAAAAAAAAGATAATAATTAATAGAAAAACCATTAACAAAAAATAAAAAAAATAACAATTCCAATTGCAATTATAAAATATTACTCTGTAGTAGCTAGCTAACTAACTAAACACCCAAATTCAATTATTTTTTAGTTACTAACCAAAAACTTTCAAAAAATGTTATCAGTTCAAAAAAAAAGGAGCATATAATGATAAAAGATAATACTCCATATGCGGCTTGTGGACAGTAAGCCTGAAACGCAGACCGCACTATCAATTCATTAAATAAGGTGAAAAAGTTTAGGATTGACCAAAAAGTTCTTGGTCAAACTCCAGAACCAATTCCGAACAACTAAATTTAAAACTTACTCCATAGCTTAATTAATTTTTGTTTTGAGGCCCCAATAAAAAGTGAGGCCCTAGGCAAGTGCCTAGGTGAAATGGCCTTATGGCCGGCTCTGGTTCCACGCGCTTAATACAGTCAACCGGTTATACCTCATAATTTGTGTTCATTCAAATATAGAGTTCGGGGCAATGTATCAGTGCAAAATGCGGTTGGTACACACTTTTGGTATACATAAGGTGTACACCCCTATGAGTGGTGGATCCAGAAAAACAGAGTCATGAGGTCCCTACTTTAATGTAACTCTAATTAATATAAATTTAATAATAATCTAAGCAAAATATTATATAAACATACATTTCATAGTTAACGTACATCACCATTCACCAAAATATTAAAATAATCATAACGCGAAAAATATGAAAACTAACCATATTTTTCTCTATCCAGGATAAGATTCCAAGGATTCAAAATCAACATCTTGATCATGTAGATAAAATATATAAAATTTTGTTATTAATTTATAATATATATATATATATATATACCCATATATATAATACATATATGTGTGTGTGTTTGGAAATATGTGGGGTTTCGTGACCCTGTGGGACCCTTAATGGGTCCACACCGACCCCTAATTATCTGTCTACACAGGTAATTCATTCGGAAATTATCTTATAGACAAACATCTAGGAGAGATGCATATGTATGTGTACAATGTGCTAGGGATGTTTTTTTGGATTGAAATTTGCTGCTCTGGTCTGGTCTGTTTAAGTTTGATCTGATTTGAACTGGTCTGGTCTGGTGTAGTAAACGTCTGGTCTCTGTATATTTTATAGCTGTTCAAATCTGATCTGGTCTGGTCTGTTTAAGCCTGATCTGATATGATCTGTTTAAGTCTGATCTGATCTGTTTAAGTCTGATCTGATTTGATCTGTTTAAGTCTGATCTGATCTGATCTGAGCTGATCTGATCTGTTTAATTCTGATCTGATCTGATCTTTTTAAGTCTGATCCGATTTTATCTGTTGAAGTCTGATCCAATCCGATCTGATCTGTTTAAGTCTGATCTGATCTGATCTGTTTAAATCTGATCTGATCTGGTCCGAGATTGAAAAAATAGCAAAAGAAAACATCCGATGTGTGTGAACTGCTCATGCATCGGTGCTTCAAGTCAACAGAGACCAAAGTAAAAGAAAGCGAGAAACCAAAGTAAAGCACTCCTTAAATTTTTATTTTGTTTATTTATACGTAGTACTAAGTAGAGGACAGCTGAGGCCCCTCCGGAGGGACGGGAGGGACCGTTCGAACTTTACTGTTTGGGGCGGTTCCCGGTGGAACTTTTTGATGAAAATTTTTGAGCATGTTCCTCATCATGTCTAGTTTGTCCATACCAAATTTCAGTTCAAAATTCGACCGGGAAGGCAGTCAAATAAATTCTTGAAGCTTACTGCACTTTATATATGCGCAGAATGTGCAGTAAGCTTCAAGAATTTATTTGACTGCCTTCCCGGTCGAATTTTGAGCTTAAATTTGGTATGGACAAACTAGACATGATGAGGAACATGCTCAAAAAATTTCATCAAAAAATTCCACCGGGAACCGCCCCAAACATTAAAGTTCGGACGGTCCCTCCCGTCCCTCCGGAGGGACCTGATCTTTTCTGGTACTAAGTATTTATTTATATTTTTATATTGGCCTTTACCACCGGCGCCCTAGTAAGAAGTATCTAGATTTTTCTGGCAATATATATCCCTCTGTTCTTCTGCAAAACAAAGCACCTGTCTGCAGCAAAAAACCCTCAAGGCAAAAACTCAATCCATTTTCAATCTGTGTAGCGCGAGGAAGAAGCACTTTGATACGATGAGGTACTCTTAGTATATACTTGTACTGCTGTCTCCGTTTCTATCGGCGCATTACATATCCGATAGTGTGTTTGATTCTGTTTACTTCATTGGAGCTATTTCGCTTACGAATTGCGTTTATTTGCTTTGACTTCTTCTTTTGTTCCTACAATTTCATGAAATTTTACTGAAACCCTAGGGTTTGATGCCTACAAGACGAGTTTCTCTGCTCGTTTCTGTTAAAAAGTGCTGCATAGATTCGATTATATCTCACAGATTTGATTGAGTGAGACATGTATTACCAATTTCTTGACATGTATTATTACTTATAATGTTATATGGAGTATTGTATAAGTAGTAGATGAAGGTGATTATGGAGGTCCAAAGAAGATCTTTCTGTTTAGGATATTATCAATTTATTACATACTATGGGCTACAATTGAAGATGCTCACTATTTGAAGCTGAGATTTGTCCTTCCACACCCAATATTGAGATGCATGTCTGCCCCTTTGCTTTTGTCGAACTGTTCATTTCAGCAAAGTCAGAGTTGCTCATAGACATTTTGCTAATACAGTGGCACTTTTTTAAAAATAAATTCTACCTCTGACATCTTAAATGTAGCACAAGTATTGCATATTAAAAAAATACAAGGACAATTGATCTTTGTTAAGATACAAAGTTCCATATCAACTTGATAGGAGTAGTCTAGAGTAGCTAGCGTTCCGGTGTGTCCAAATACTTCAACAAGCCCTTTTAGTCCAAACCGAGTTGGACAATATTAGTTGTATATATGCTTCAAACTGACTTTTAACAAGTTACCTTTGATCTTGTGCGCTAAACGAGCAGTTAAACATTAACTAGACTTGACTCTGATACCATATTAAGAATCTTGTACCTTTTGTGTTGTTGTGTTTGATACACTTGTTTTCCATTATGCAAATGATGATTCAATCAGAGTAATTTTAAGGAAAATCATATGACTCCCTTATGGAGTCATATGGCCTATTGAGGCATCCTCACCACCACACAGTGATTTAGTGGGACCCCTATTGAATAATTGTGTTACAGTGATGATGCCACAATAGATCACATGACTCCATAAGGGAGTCATGTGTTTCCTTAAAATTTTTGAATTCAATGATGAGTAGATGCTGTAGTGCATATTTATATTTCCGTGAACTCATTATGCTAGTGTTTATTGGGTTATTGAGTCCAATATGCATCAGACAGTTTCAAGATGGGTATTTTGGCATTGTTTTTACAGTTACAAATACACTATCATCTCATAGTAGTTTTTGTGTGGAATTGTTCAGCCGTCATCCTTCTGTCAAGTGGGCCCAGCGTTCTGACATACTCTTCATCAAGATTGAGTTACCAGATGCTAAAAATGTGAATTTTAAATTGGATCCTGAAGGGAAGTTCTCCTTTTCTGCCGAAGCTGGGGCAGATAACAGACCATATGAACTGGAATTTGATCTCTTTGATAAAGTTGATGTGAATGTAAGTGGAACGTCTATCTTGTTACTATGTTATTTCACATTTTGGTTCATGAAAACATAAACCATTTGTTGTTGCTGCAAAAATGTATATCAGGAGAGCAAGTCTAGTATAACTTCTAGATGCATTTGCTACCTTATAAAAAAATTGGAAGAGAAGTGGTGGTGCAGGCTACTTAAACAGGAGGGTAAACCTCCAGTGTATTTGAAAGTTGATTGGGATAAATGGGTTGACGAAGACGAACAAGATGAAAAATGTAAGCTCACAATCTTTTAGATACTTGGTGGTTAGTAATATCTTCATATGAAACTCATGAGTTTCTTGCTATTTATATTTTCTAGTTGGCCTGTTATTTATCTTGAGTACTCACTTACACTTTCCATTTCAGCTGGACCTGGTGGTATGGGCTTCGGTGATGATTTTGATTTTTCGGTAAACATCTAATTCATGGATAAGTGATCTTGTACGTATTGGAATCTTATTCTTTATTTATTCCTTAACGCTGCCTTCTTTGCTTTCAGAGCCTTAACATGGGTGGTGGTCCTGGAGGTTTTGGTGGAGATTTTGGTGCTGGTGCAGGAGGTAAGTACCTTTTGTTTTGATTCTTAGTTTGAACACTCATTTTAGACAACTTCTTCCATTTGTGAAATAAGAATCTCTATTAAATGAAAACTTTATCATCACATATTATTATTGATACACCCATAACAACACCATTATCATCAATTACCCTATTACATTATATACCCACCCAAACTACTTCTCAAACTATATTCAAATTGCCTGCCTGAATCCTTTAAGGCTCCATTATAAAAAAAGGAAAGTCACAGGGAAAGAAAGTGGTTTAACCTAACCTCAATAGGTTATTTTTGCTTTTAAAAATCCTTTCATTGTATGTATTTCTATGACCTTTGTCTCCCTTAAAACGTTGCCAGCATGACTTTTTCTTATGGGCTAAAATAGCTCATTTCCACTTGCTTTGAAGGAAAGGAATTTATGGTTCATCTTGTTTCTCTGTCTTCCAAATACAGCCTACTGCATTATTGGATATTAATCATCATGTCAGTGTTAAAGTTGTGGGATGGAGATATAATTAAATTAATACGAAGAAATATAGACACATGTAGAACTATAAAAAAAATTGATTTCCTTGGTTAACAGAGCATTTAAAAGCTTGTTTTTGTTACCTTTTTTCCCCTCACGTTTTGCTTATAAACTAAATTAACTTTCTCTCCACTCTATTGGTGTGTGTGTGTGTGTTCTACAGATGATATTGATGAAGATGATGAGAGTGATACCGAAGAAGAGAACAAGGAAACAGAACCAGTTGCTGCGAGCAGTGGATCTGAAGAACATGCTTCAGCTCAATGAACTCATGAGGCAGTGGCGGTTTGAGTTGTCCTCCTTCTCTTCATGTTTCCATTGTCCTTTAACTCTCAGCCTATTTCTTTATATTTTCAGTCCCTACTACTGTTTGGGAATTTAACTTATAGTAGGTTGGGTACTTTCAATGTTTACTACAAACTGCTGCTGTTATATCTTTAGAGTATTCTGGTTTTCCTTTCAACTACTTTGTGATTTGTGGGCGTAGAGAGACTTGGCTTTGTCCCAGTTGTAGAATTAAGAATTTTATCATCCAAGTGCTCATACGTTTTGAATTTGATGATGAGAATTTTCTAATGCAGGTGTGCTTTTCAGATATAAACTAACATGCTTTTTTACTTAGTCTTAAGTTCTTTTCCTACCCTCTCATTAGATCTCATCCATTCAATCTATTGATATTGATAGTAAAGTTGAAGTTGACTACTTGACCTCCCCGATGGTTGAGAGATCTCATGTGAGGTGAGTTGGGGGGGGGGGGGGGGGGTAAATGTTAGCTGTTTGAGTTGATCAGTAGTTTTGGAGCTGCCTCACTACAAATAGATTGTTCAACATACTACCTAACTCCTGTTTTAATTTTCATGACTCAAGATTTTATTTCAATACAATATGAGCATATCTTTCAACCTCGTATATTCCTCTTTAATGTCATCTTAAATCTTGGTCTTAGCTTCTGCCCTTGAACAGTTTTTTGCATTCCCATCACATCCCAATCAAGACTTCCCCTCAACTCATTTATACATTTTTGGCTCAAGTATGTGATAGTCTGGATGAGAGATCTAGAGATCAAGGGTGGAGTTTCTATTACTGAAAGGACACCATTCTTTGTTTTAAAAGTCCTAATTTGAAATAAGATGAATCTCAAAGTCTGGATGCATAGAACCAGAAAGAACATGTTTCCTTATTTTTGTAAACACAGGATATTTTTCTAATTTTTGTAAACACAGGATATTTTTCTAAAGTTTTCTCAAAATTTTGAACTCACCTCCGTGAATCTCATACCTTTGCTCAACTAAGGATGTTTTCTTTTGGTCTCTTTTCAGTCTCAGATCAGAGTAAATCATATTAGATCAGACTAGATCAAATCAGATCAAACTTTCATAGAGATTAGTTCAGACCAGATCAGACCAGACCAGACTAGACTAGCAAATTTCAGTCCAAAAGAAAACATTCTAAGGATGTTTAGTTAGGAGGGGATTTAGGAGGGGATTTAGGAATTTGAGAATTGAATCTCATACATGTACACAACTAAGGATGTTTAGTTACAAGAGGATCTAGTTCAGCGGTCTGGCCCGGAAAATCCACTTTGGGTATGGGATTGCCTCATTGCCCATAGTTCGCCCAAGGATGTTACTCAGTCTCGGTTCAACCATTTGGAGACCGAAGCGGCTGGTTTCGGTCCTAGTTTTGATCCTAGATTGGCCAATTTTTTTAGCTTTGAAAATTGAAACGGGGAAAAGAAAACAAATTAGCCGGGGCCGGGTCCTGATCGGGATTGGGACTGGATCGCCTGGTACTCGTAATTGGCTCCGACCCGGATATAACTGGGTTAGAACTGGCTTCTTCTACCAATGACAATCCGGGTCGGAATTGGGCTTCTTCTGCCAATGACCTGACTGGCCGGTCCGGCACTTGGACCGGGCCTAACCCTAGGGGATCTATGAATTTGGGTTGGTGATTGTGTCTTCATTAAACTCATTGTCGGTGGTATTCATTGATCCTTCTAGATCCTCTTTATTAACTACTCTAAGATTATATATATATATCGGGTCTTCCATTACAATTCCTTCTTCTTTTTCTTCTAATTCTCTTCTTAAGTCTTAAACACATCATCTTGACTCTGTTCTAACGCATCATATAATCAGCAACTTGTCTCGCAAAAATTGAAATATAATTCTCATCAGAGTATTTTCACTCCCAGAGGTTGAGCTTTGATAGTCCCCATCTCCTCAACTCTCACTATCGAAATTCTTTCTTTAACACTGATGATGTTTAATTTCAAGTATGAGAGCAAATTTATGTAGAATAATATTTGGGCAATGTAACACGTAGTACAATAATATTAACCTGAGAAGTGTATCCCTTTTAGAGCACAGGAAATATTTTTAATCATAAGCCTAAGGAGATATTAGCGGTACATTTAATAGTCTAATCATGGTGGAACTTCTGTAAAATATCCCACAATTTCGCATTTATTACTCCTTTTATGTCCACGTCTCTTCTGAATCTAAAAAAATGGCCCACAACGAGTGCGACTCCACTTCCACAAAATCGCAAGCTTGCTCCTACCAACTAAGTGCTTTTGGAATACCAATTTATTCTGCCTCAACTGGAGAACACCTCTCCACCTCTCCGTCCATTGGCTTGCACCTCCTGCCCGGAACTCTCCTTTTTCTCCTTCTGCAATGGATGCATCCACGCAAAGCTTGAGCCTACCGGCTTTGGGGTCCGTACAGTTTTAGGCTAAAACTTTATCCTTTTAATTATTTGCTTTTTTCAAGTTTTAAAGTTTCAGAATTTTAATAATCTTTAATAACTAAAATAAACCGCAAGGAGCATAGGGTTGCCACAAGGCCTTCGTACGTTTCTTTTTCTCTCTAGGGTTGTCGCAAGGCAACGCCTAGCTTGGATTGTCCGGCGGTGATCAATTTGATCATGATGCCGATGTTCGTTTCTTTCTATTTTTCCCGGCTTGGAAGGAGCAGTGTTTCGAGCTCGTTTGCAGTCCTATCACGATTGTTGAAGAAGCCGAAGTTACAATTTGCTTAAGTATGGTTTCAAGTCGGAGTATGCTTTCGATTCAGCAGCAAGGGATGTCAAAAGAGGATATCATCATTCAATACAAAAGCATGACTATTAAGGCGGATGAGCGGCGGGCGCGTCCTCCTCCCGAGTCGCTGTCATGGAGTGCAAGCAAGGCTAGGGTTTGGATGAAGATGAGTGAACTCTGTTTTAATTCTGTTTTATTCTGTTTGTGTTTTTCTTTCAAATTGCATGTTGTTTTGGACGTGTTCTTATTTCCTAGCATAGAGATTCTAGATTTTAAGTCAGGTGATGAGAAGTCTGATTTGCTAGTCATTGGCTCAGTTAAGCCCATCACAGGATCAACGAATATTATTGCTTCTATAGAGGTGATATATTCCAAGTCTGGTTCGAGGGCGGACGACAGTCACGAGGCTTTTTATTGCTTTGTTTACTTCTTTTTCTTTGATTGTATTATCAGCCATGTGACGAACATTATTTTGATTTAATATATTAGTTGGATTTAACGATAAAAAAAACTTTAATAACTAGTTTAGGGATTTCTATTGTTTTATCTACTACTTCGTATGTACTTGTAGTTTATTTTTTGAAGAAATAGGCTTATATTGATAACACATCATTTAGATATAGTAGGTAATCTGACAAAAAGATTCATGACAACCGTCGTCCCGCGAACCAGACTCAGAGTTAATCACCTCCAAAGAAGCAATATAATTCGCTGATCCATTAATGGGCACAAATGAGCCAAAGACGGTAACCGCAATCCTCTCATCATCCACATCCAAACCAATCGTCTTACAAAAGGAACAAAAAACAACGAGAAAAACCACACAACAAACTAAATTGTCATTAAAGAAAAATAAAAAGCAAACAAACTTGAAACTCTGTCCGAGTCTGCCAAGCCGTACGAGCACCCGAACTTTTTCCATCCCTTATGACCGTATCAACTTCGACGGGCTTACTGATCAAAGCCCGCCCCTTCCCCGTTTTTTGTCCCATCAAGAGCCATGCTATCTTCCCCAATCTTTTCTCCTCCCTGGGCTTCCCAAATCTTTTTCTCTTTTGCTCCCTTGATGTTTCCTCCTTCGTTTCCGCACCCACTCCTTTAGTTATGCTCTGTGAACCTTTCCTGCCAGAGCTCGATGAACCCTCCAGTAGCCACTTGCCACCTCATGTTGGGCGGCTAGTCTTCACCCCGCTTCCTGCCCTAAGATGAACCCCAAAGTTTTTCTCTAGTACTAGATCTTCTTCATAGTTCACAAGGCAAAACTTATCTGAATGCCCAATTAAGCCGCATATAAAATAAAAATTGGGCAACCTCTCATACTTGAAATTCACCCAAAAGCTCTTTCCTTCTTTTTTCAGATTCGTACCCTATTTCAAATATTTATCAACGTTCATGCACACCCTGATTCTCATATAAGACTCCCACTTCTCACTATTCTGGTTATCATCGTATTTTATACACTTTCCAATATAATTTCCAATCCGCCTTGCAGTACCTAAATTAGGCTATAGGGAACATTATGAATTTTTTGAACTCAAAAATCAGCCTCATTTAAAACAATCTTATGCGGAATATCATCAAGTTTAACTTCTTTTAACAGTAACAGATTACGCTCAAACTATCAAGGTCCTCCTTCAAGCACACGATGCATATCAAAACGACGATAGAAAGTAAATAGGTACCATTTCTCACCAAGTTCTTTGATCGTCATTCCTTTTCCCGGCCTCCATAACAAGGACATAAGCTCTTTGAGGGCTGGAATTTGACCTTCCTGTCAATCAATAACACTCCTACCACCGGAAACCCCGGTCTGCTTTCCTCTACCAGAACGTCTTCCGCATCGAAATCATCAAGGTCCAGATCTTCTTCCTCCGTCCCAATAACCATGTTTTTGTATTTGTCTACAAAACTCTCCATTCACAGCTTGAATCCCTTATCTTCCACCCAGATTTCGCCGTCTCACCCTAGCAGATCCGTCGCCTATAGGCAGCCAAGTAACCAAATTACCTGCGAGAGAAGATTCCTCCCTCCACCGAAGCCTCCACAATCGAAGATAACTGCATAGACACCGAAGCCCCGAAGAGCTCGAACAGAACCACACTCCTCTCAGCAAACTTGCGGCGGCCGAGATAGGCTAGGCTAGCCGGCGGCGGACGAGAAACCTAGGCGTTACCAATCGGTAACCCTAGAAAGAGAAATCAGCTCTCCATATGTACTTGTATAAATAACTTAAGTAAATAAAAATGACTAATAATTTATTGTATATTACATAATGATAATAATATTAAAGGTTTTTTTAATTTTATTTGTTAGATTAGGTATGTGTAGTTGACCACAAACGTTTTTGGGAATGAAGTTTAGATGTTATTGTTGTTAGATTACTTATGTCTCATACTTTTTTACAATTTCAGTATTTTGAGTTTTGATGCTTTCTTAACCGCCCCCTCAAATATTCTTCAGGTTCCGCGTTTGTTTGGGACGCTGCCAAAATTTTGGGGGAATCTTCCAATTTCACATTTCAAAAAATTATTTTAAATATAAATTTTAGTTGGACTGAAATATGTTGGCCTGGTCTGATTTGGTCTGTTTAAGTCTGGTCTGATCTGAACTGGTTTGGTAAATGTCGAGTCTCTGTGTATTTTATAACTATGGAAGTCTGGATTGGTCTGATCTGTTCAAAGTTTGGGACTGAAAAAAGTCAAGTAAAAACATCCTTAGTCAATTCAACCGTTTTAATCAAAGTTTCATTAATTTCACTATATGTAGTCATTTAGCCAATTCCATTGTTATCAAACCTACTCTAAAAATATTTTATACATGTTCTATACAAGTTACGTTAGAATGTTTTGCCCCTCTCCTGCTTTAGGTAGAATGGGCACTCGTTTGATAGTAAATGCAGCACCTCCTTATATATTTTAATTAATGCACACAAATACGGTAATGAATGCCAAATATTCATAAGCTCTTACTGTTACTGTTGTCGGATTAATTTCTAAGACCATTTGTAGTGGTGAAGTATTAGGAGTCCAAAATGTTAAATGTGGAACTTTTGGACTCCTGATTGTGTGTAGTGGTGATTTATAGGAGGTATTAAAAGTGGGAAAGGGGATGGAGGGTGTTAAATATAGAGGTGAGTTTAGAGGAGTGAAAAAAGAAAAAATAAAGAAAAAAGGAAAAGTAAGGCACGGCCGCATGTTTTCTTTTGGTGAGGATGATGTCATGCTGACGTCACCCTTGCATCATTATATCCCAAAATTTTTAAAACTTATATAACTTTTTTATTTGTTATTTATTTTTTTAAAAAAATATATCAAAATTCATAAATTTTTATGATCTTTCATATGACATCCATATGTGATATATAAAATAATTTTATTTTGAAATTTTAACTGTTACAGTTTATTGAGCTAAAAAAATGAAACATGAATTCTTAATTCATGAAACCTTCACAAATAATTGAATATTCTATAATCAAACTTCACTTAAACAAATTCATTTTTTTAACAGAAAAATGTAAAAAAAAAATTATGAAAATTATTTATTTTTACATCAAAATGTGTATTTTTTATTTCATAATTATTCAGGGAAAAAAATTAAAAGTAAAACATTACTTATAATAATTTAATTAATATTTTACTAAATTCATATGTAAAAAATATGCAGAGTGTATTTTATTGACGGTGTATGGATGCAGGGAAAAACAGTATTGACGGAGTCTAAACACTGTTTTCAAATGGACGGAGTCCAAATTTAACTATTTAGACTCTTGACCACTACAAATGGTCTAAAGGTGCTTTACCGTTTTGTTTGTTTGTTTATAACGGTTGCTCACTATGGTGAATAAATTGATCGACTTCCCTAATCCTAGAGGAGAATTAAAGGGTGTTTGGAATCGCTTTGGAAACTGATTCTGCTCTCCCAAAAAGCACTTTGAAGCAGAATCAGTTTTGTAGGTGTTTGGATCTGATTATAAAAGTTCTGTTAAAATGGGTTTAGAATCAGTTTGATAGAAGCTGGTAGGACCAACTTCTAAAAGTCAGCTTATGATTCTAAGAAAATAACCCCTTTAATTTTTGCATCCCTTACGCAAAGCAAATCACTGATCAATGACCTAGGGCATCCATCCCTCCCTTCAGGGCTTCTCTTCTCCAACCATCATCTCGATCTGGGCGACGCAACACCTCAGGTCGACGCTTGGCTTCTCCAGTGAGATTCATCATCTCCCGTCGGCGCTTGGCTTCTCCAACGAGCGTTTCTCCAGCGGCCGACACTTCTCTTCCCAACTAGGGTTTCTCCGGTGTTTCTCCTAGGTATGCTCTGAACTTAGTTTGTTGATTTTCTCTTTTAGGTATTAATATTCCAATTATTATGTTGGTCTTCCAGTTTTTGCAAATAATTATATTTCTTTGGGTTAGTCGTAAACATATGTGTTTAAAAGAAAATTATCCAAACACTCTAAACTGATTCTTGGTTACATACAGCAGAATCAATACCGAACACTCCAGACATAATCACTTTCTCAAACAGCACAAAATTCTGATTCTGCTTCTCACTTAAAAAAGAAGCAGAAGCAGATTCGGTTCCAAACACCCCTTAAATGACCGCGTACCACAAGATAAAATATGTAAAATATGTTTATATCTGTTAGTCTTACAACTTTATTTACTCGTTATTTAAGTCATGCAGCTAACAACATTATCAACTTTACTTCTGTGACGAAAAGATAATGAAAATTATGAAGTGAAGAATGCGATTGAATAATGTGAAGATCGAGATGAGCTTCATCTCATACCGGGGTAATGAAATCAATTGTTTTAGAATAAGTTTAATTGTATGATAAGTTGAAATAAATTAATAAATTATGACAGCAATTATCGCAAAGTAATGGTCCAATTGTTATTTTGTTCATATTATATTGTACCCAAACCATCAATATTGAAATATTTTACACACGTCAAAATTTAAATTAACAAACCACAATTTCAGGTTATCAAACTACTTGTCTTATTAAACAATCAATCAGACTGTGGTGATCTTTTTATCATTAATTATGAGCTGATTTAATTAATAGACATAACTCGTAACTCAGTCAAAGGACAATAATTCTTAAATATGGCTACGGCCGACGGCATGATGCACATAATCTCCATTTATTATTATTATTATTATTATTATTATTATTATTATTATTATTATTATTATTATTATTATTATTATTATTATTATTATTATTATTATTATTATTATTATTATTATTATTATTATTATTATTATTATTATTATTATTATTATTATTATTATTATTATTATTATTATTATTATTATTATTATTATTATTATTATTATTATTATTATTATTATTATTATTATTATTATTATTATTATTATTATTATTATTATTATTATTATTATTATTATTATTATTATTATTATTATTATTATTATTATTATTATTATTATTATTATTATTATTATTATTATTATTATTATTATTATTATTATTATTATTATTATTATTATTATTATTATTATTATTATTATTATTATTATTATTATTATTATTATTATTATTATTATTATTATTATTATTATTATTATTATTATTATTATTATTATTATTATTATTATTATTATTATTATTATTATTATTATTATTATTATTATTATTATTATTATTATTATTATTATTATTATTATTATTATTATTATTATTATTATTATTATTATTATTATTATTATTATTATTATTATTATTATTATTATTATTATTATTATTATTATTATTATTATTATTATTATTATTATTATTATTATTATTATTATTATTATTATTATTATTATTATTATTATTATTATTATTATTATTATTATTATTATTATTATTATTATTATTATTATTATTATTATTATTATTATTATTATTATTATTATTATTATTATTATTATTATTATTATTATTATTATTATTATTATTATTATTATTATTATTATTATTATTATTATTATTATTATTATTATTATTATTATTATTATTATTATTATTATTATTATTGTTATTATTGTTATTATTGTTATTATTGTTATTATTGTTATTATTGTTATTATTGTTATTATTGTTATTATTGTTATTATTGTTATTATTGTTATTATTGTTATTATTGTTATTATTGTTATTATTGTTATTATTGTTATTATTGTTATTATTGTTATTATTGTTATTATTGTTATTATTGTTATTATTATTATTATTATTATTATTATTATTATTATTATTATTATTATTATTATTATTATTATTATTATTATTATTATTATTATTATTATTATTATTATTATTATTACTCATTTCAATATAATTCTTCATTCATGTGTAATTTGGCCTTAATATCAAAATATCACTTTTATACTTTCATGGCTTCTTCTCATGAAATAAAAACATACTTATCACAATGGGATTCATGGTTGATTCAACTATCGTGCCATCATATTCATAACATATGCACATACACAATTTATTCCTAAATTTGTATATTATGCAAACTATACTTATAATCAATAGTAATCTCATTTAGGCATTATTAATCACTAATAATCCATGCAAATCACATTTTGTATTCATTTAGGAAATCTCATGAAATTAACCCAAAGATTATAAGCAACATATTCGGTCATCCTCACCTTAAATGAGCTTAAGCGCGTTCTACGCTCCCCGATTGAACTTTGGCTAATTCCGACGAACTTTGACCAACTCCGGCGAACTTTGACCAATTCCGGCGAAACTCCGGCGAAACTCCGGCGAAGCTCTAAAAATACTTTAATCAAGTTCCTAACAAGGTTTTAACGTCATAAAACCTTAATCAATACAAATAACCTCTAAAAGGTTATTTTCCGGTGAATCGGTCGTTTTGGCTTCTAAGTCCGTTTTTGGACATAGAACCACTTTCCAACCCATTATTCCACACTTAGATCATGTAGAACAATCCTAAAGATTCTTCATAGGATATATATCTCACATGCTAGAATAAAAATAAAGGAAAAGTTATGATAAGATCATTACCTTAATCCTTTTACACTTTTAGCATGTTAACTCCTTTCCTTGAGGTTCTTTCTTGTTGATCTCTCTTCAACAATGGAGAAGGGAGGCTGGAGAGTTCCTTACTCTTGCTGGGTGTGGGTTGGCCGCAGGAAATGAGGGAGAGGGGTGAGGAGGTGTTCTTTTGTCTCAATGGGCAAATAAACATGGGTGGAGGTCCACCTCATTTTGTTTGATGCCAATCCCTTCATCTCAACATCATCCCCCCATGATTCCCTATACCACCAGCCGGCCAACCCTTTATTTTGGGTGGCTAAAATCGTGGGTTGGACCCCACACATGTGGGAGGTCAACCCTTTTTGTCCAGAAGTGTACAATCGGTCCCGAAAGTTGTATTTTTCGGACTGTTTTAAATATATTTTATTTCATCGGGTCAAATAAAATATATTATGTGTTTCCAATCATTATGGCCCTTATAATGAATATACATTCCCCAACTTTAATTTATAAGCCTCCAAAATTCATTTCGGGCTGACATCTGTTAAATTACCGATACCGGTATTTGGGCCTCCTTTGGCCAATCGGTCAACTCTGGGCCTTTCCACAGACCAAATGAAATATACACCATCATATAAATATTAAGGGAAAAGTACAGAAAACGTACATGTGGTTTGGGCCATTTTCAGATAGGGGCATGTGTTTCATTTTCTAACAAAGTGGGGCATGTGTTTCAATTCCGTTATCATAGCAGGGGCATGGCGTCTAACGCCGTTAGAAAAATTAACTCCGATTTTTAAAAGTCTCCGAAAAATTAAAAGAAAAATACTGGGAGGTGCGCCTCGTCAAGGAGATCAACAAACTATCTTTCTCTTTGGATTTTTCGGCTCTATTGGGATTATTTTTTAAAAACAAATCTGCTAATATAAATTTTCAGATGGACTTTCTGGAGATATGGTGGTTGGAAACAAAAAAATAAAGATAATTTGTTGATCTCCTTGACCAGGCGCACCTCCCAGTATTTTTCTTTTAATTTTTCGGAGACTTTTTAAAATCGGGGTTAATTTTTCTAACGGCGTTAGACGCCATGCCCCTGCTATGATAACGGAATTGAAACACATGCCCCACTTTGTTAGAAAATGAAACACATGCCCATATCTGAAAATGGCCCAAACCACAAGTACGTTTTCTGTACTTTTCCCTAAATATTATCTAGACCAAGATGAATAAAATATGTGGTACCGGGAATATCGGGCGGCCCCCGCTCCCGGTGTGGGCCCCACGTGCGAATTTACCATTCACGCAAAAGAGTTAATAAAAATTCACAACTTCGTATACTCATTAACCATTCCATAAGGTTCAATACATTATTCACTTAAAAGTAAATACATTTGGGGACGGTGTTACAGGTGGAGTACCCAAGGACTAAATGATCCTCAAAACTCATAGGTTGTGATTTATGAATTATAGACAAGGAGGAGTCCGATACACTCATAGGTATATGGGTGAGTTGGAATTTTTAGTCAATGATATTGACTATTACTATTTTCCCACATGAAACGGTGATCTACGAATCGAGTATTATATTTTCCAAGTGTATATATACTAATAAGTATTTCATAACTTGGGGAGAAAGGACTATTCATGTAAGTATCACCCTATGTTTGAGTCTTATACTTGAAACACTAGTTATTCTACATTTAGCCTGCTACTCGCTCGGTACTTGTACTGACCCCTTCGGGGGGCTCCACCACTTTCAGGTTGAAGCTAGGGCTTGTTACCTTCACCTTTCTACGGGTGATATCAATTCAAGGGAGACGTGGTTCGTGCTTCTTTATTTTATTTCAAACTACCAAACATTTGTTCATGGATATTTGAACTTGTTATAAACTATTTTTGGGCTTGCATGCCCATGTATTGGCCAAATGTGGCTTATGTTTTACCATTGAATATTTCCGTTATTCATTGGTTTAAATGTGATTTTGTTATGTATGTTTACTACTGAGTATGGATGAATTATTTTATCGAACGCCTTGTATGGTTAAGTGAGGTGGACTTGCGAGTGACGTCACTTGATTATACGCCGGTTGTACACGCGCTTAGATTGCGGTCTGGGGCGTGACAATTAAGTGGTATCAGATCCATATCAGTTCTAAACTATATAATCAACCTCTCACAAGAGATTTTACAAAAGAGTTTTTACCGAAAACCATGAGCATTGTACTTTGATTAACAACCCTACGCGTATGTACAAGGGTGGTGAAGTCAATAATTTGGAAATAGACCCCGATTTCATATGCTACCCTCATTTAATAAAGTTCCTCAAATCGGGTACGTATGGGAATATCCAAGGGGTTTATTTTATGAAACCATCAGGCCCTATGGATACTCTATATGAGCTGTTTAACGATGAGTCAATTTTACATTTAATAGACATAGGTAGAAGTTGTGGACAGTGTGGTGTGTATGTACAACATGGTTTGGATGAAGTTGAGTTGGTAAACTTCCTCCCATTACCTGAACCAAATGTTGAAGGAACACAACCTGAACCAAACAATGCAAAGGATACAAATGCAGAAGAACATGAATATAGGGCTGGTGGAAGTGATTCACAGAAAGAGCCTAATGAAGAGGGAGATCCCACTGCAATGGAAAGTGAGAGTGAAGATAGGGATGCTGAAGAACATGAGGGCTGGGGGAAGTGATTCATAGAAAGAGCCTAATGAAGTGGGAGATCCAACTGCAATGGAAAGTGAGAGTGAAGATAGGGATGCTGAAGAACATGAAGAGCAAGGGTTACAGTCAGATGATGAAGATCTTTGGGAGGTCCCTTTTGAATCAAATGCTAATATTGCAGATGAAGAAGAGATTGACACTGCAGATATTGATGTTGAAGATGGGACATGTAATGATGCCACTGATGACCCACAACAAACTAATGAGGACTTAGCTGGTTTTGATCCTGAGTACTGCAACAGTGAATATGACTCAGATAATCCATCTAGCTTGGACTCAGATGAGGGATCAGAGACTGGTGTTATGAACCCAAAAAAGAAGAAGTGCAGCCATCCTGTGTATAATCCTCATTCTGACCCTCCTTTAATTGAGTTGGCAATTCTATTTGAAGATGACAGGGAGTTTAAGAATGCTATGATAAGGTATGCAGTGCATGAAAAAAGACATTTGTTTTGTGAAAAATGAGCCTTAAAGAGTTCAAGTGAGGTGTGCTCCCACATGTCCCTTTGGGTGCACTAACAGTTGGGAAAAAAGATTCAAATGCTTTCAAGTGAAGGTGTTAAGGCCAGAGCATTTGTGCAATTCTAAGTTTAAATCGAGGGTTGTCAGCCAGAAGTGGTTAGAAGATATATTCGAAGACAAGGTGACAAAAAACCCATGCATTAGTGCTGTGGAATTTAAGTCCTTAGTCAAAGCTGAACTAAAGATCAATATATCTATAAGCATGGCTACTAGAGTAGTCAGGGGAATACAAGAAAAAACAAAGGCTTCATTTAAAGATCACTTCAAGAGAATAAGGAATTACGCTGAAGAGTGCTTGAAGTCTATTCCTGACAACATTGTGGTAGTTAAGACAGTGAGAGTTGTCCCAGATGGTCCATCTATATTCGAGAGAATTTATGTGTGCTTTGGGCCTGTAAAAAATGGATTTTGAGAAGGATGTAGAAAGATAATTGGGGTGGATGGATATTTTCTCAACCTGCACAACGGCTTAAGAGGGGTCCACGTGGACCAAGGTCAAAGGGAAGAGGGAGGAGACAAGGCAATGCATTAGTAACTGAGCATGGGGGAAGAGGCAGTAGGAGTGCAACTGAAAGGGGCACAAATGTGAGAGGAAAAGGAGGTATAAGAGGTAGAGGAAGAAAGAGGGAAACTGAAAGAGGGTTTGATATATACAATGATCCTGAAACTGGATCTACAATCCTTAATGTAAGTTATAAAGTTTTATATAAACTGTAGTGCACACATCTAGAGTGCTAATACTAGTAATTTGTTTTTTAGCCAGGACAACGCGGAGAAACAATGTTGAGTGGTGATGGTGCTCCAGAGTGACAAGATAAAGTCCAAGATGTTAAGACCATAATATCTTAGTCTACTGCATATGTATTTAGGCCTACAATGTTGTACGTTTTGGAAGTTTGGATTACATACTCCGAACTTGTGTAATGTACTACTTGTGTGTAGGACAATTATTATTGAATGTGTGTTTGGTATATTAGGTGTTGTGGTTCCATTTTGAAGCCAACCTTTTGAAACAAAATATTGAATGTATGTTGGTATGTTTTGGAATGTAACCTTTCAAACTTAATATTGTATGTTTTTGTTGTATATTGGTATGCTTTGGAATGGAAATTTATGTTGGTATATTGGTATATTGATAAGGTTTGGAATGTAGTTTATGTTTAGTTTGATACATTCAAACTAAATTGAATGTATGTTGGTATGTTGTATCCCTTAACAGTTGATAAGGTTCACGAGTTTGGTACATTCAAACTACATTGAATGTATGTTGGTATATATGTTGTATCCCCGGACTGTTGATATGGTTTAGAAGTATTGTATGGTATGTTTTTGTTATGCTTTGGAATCAGAATCTATGTTAATATTGTATGTATGTTTAGTTTGGTAAATTCAAAGTAAATTGAATGTATGTTGGAAGCTTGTTAGCCTTCATTTTGACACTTAATTCAACATTACACCAACTACATATGTTAAAGAGAGCACATTTACATTTGGACAGTTAATTCAACACATAAACATTGTACCCAAGTCAAGAAACATATTAAGCCAAACATAGTAAACCAAAGATAACACATTACCATTGAATGGAAATACATGAAACCAACTACAACAAGTGTGAGAACTAAGCCAAATGAATACTCTTTCCTAAAACATTTGGTTTTCTTCACTTCGTGTTTGAGTAGACCTCTAACATTAGTAACATCTGCTTGAAGAAGACGTTGTTGACAGCCAATTGCAGAATTTATTCCCAAAACATCATCTCTTATGTGCGACCAAGCTGCTTGCCCAACAAACTCATTTTCAGCGCCCACATCTTCCTTCCACACAAAGAATCCGCAGCTTTGGTCCTAATCAAACATCCAGCAAGCCTTATTTAAGTAATATTCAATTAAACAAGTGCTGAATTTCAGAGATGTACCTTCCTTTTAAATGGCAAATACAGTACACAGGTGGTTGGTAGTTGAGAGTGCAATTTCCATTCTTTCTTCCGACGGTGGCAGATGAAGCAGACATTTCGATGGAGAATAGATCGAGCAAGGAAGCGAAAAAAAATGAATTCCGCTTCATGGAAGAGATGCAGATATAGGGTTCTTCATTGGGTTACCACGGCAGCAAAACACGTGGATTATTAGGGCCACATCAGTAGCCACGAAAGCAATTAACCGGCCAACCAAGGGCTTACCGGCTAAATAGCTATTTTGGTCTATTTCGTAAGTTCGGGTGTTTGATTGGGTGATAATTAAGTACGTACATGGGCCTAATTGACGTTTTGGTAATAGTACGTGGGCCTATTTGACTGTTTTCTCTATTCGATTCTATTAGAAACTGTAGAGAGAGATTATTAAAGATAATGGAAATGAATCAATCTTATTGAGAGAGAGAAGATTACAAGAGTATTTATACACACATAGCTATAACCGAATACAGTTGTATTTTAACAAGGTTAACAATAGTTCTAACTGACTCTACCAGCTCAAATATACAAGTATATTCCTAACATCCCCCAACTGAGGCTGATTGTGTAGATAGATCAATGACACTCTCTAACTGACTCTACCAACTCACATATACAAGTATATTCCTAAACCCCCCCCCCTCCAAACTGAGGCTGATTGTGTAGACATATCAATGACACTCAGTTTGGACCTTAGTTCAACAAATCTAGAACTGGAAAGAGGTTTAGTAAGAACATTTGCTATTTGAAACTGACCTGGGATATGGAATACTTCCAGTTGCTTTAATTGAACCTTCTCTCTCACAAAGTGTAAGTCAAGTTCCATGTGCTTGATACGAGAGTGTAGAACAAGATTATGGGCCAGATGTATTGTGATGAGATTATCATAGTAAACTCTAGAAACATAGTATGGAACCTGAACTTCTTTAAGTAAAGATTGGACCCAAAGAATTTCTGACGTTGTATCTACAAGGCTTCTATAATCAACTCCAACTGAAGACCTGACAACACAGATTTGCTTCCTAGACTACCATGAAATAAGATCGATTAGGTCCAAGGAAGAGACAAGATCCGGAAGTTGACCTTCAATCAGTAAGTTCTGAAGCCCAATCCGCATCACATAACACATTTAAAGATATTGGTGCGTTTGAGATTGCTGGTTTGATTGTAAGGCCATGCTTAAGTGTACGAGATATATATCTAAGGATGCGTTTAACTGCCTGTCAATGTTCATGGAGAGGTTAAGCCATGAACTGACACACTTTATTAACAACAAAGCTGATCTCAGGTTAAGTTAGAATTGCATATTCAAGTGCACCTACTATGGATATGTAGAAGGTAGGATCTTCTACCAACTTAGTTCCTTCATTAGTGAGTTTACACGAACTAACCATAGGTGTTTGCAACCCCTTTGAGTCACTCATACCAGCTCTATAAAGCAGATTTTTGATGTACTTAGTTTGGGATATATGAAGACTACCATTAGACGAAATTTCCAGTAGTAGATGCTGTAGATGATGTTGTCGTACTGTCAATCGCCATGAAAAAAAATTATGAACGCAAGCTCATGATACCCAGGGGCGGATCTATCAAGGTAGTGTGGGGGCAGCTGCCCCCAATAAAATCCTACTAATCCACATAATTCATTAGTAAATATTGAAAGTTTTAATATTTGCCCCCAATCAACAAATCCAATTGACAATTGACTAAGCTCAAATGACAATTTGCGGGTGAATAGGCCTAGGCGCTTCGATTATTGATCATATACGACAGGGGCGGATCTATCAAGAGTAGTGTGGGGGCAGCTGCCCCCAATAAAATCTTACTAATCCACATAATTCATTAGTAAATATTGAAAGTTTTAATATTTGCCCCCAATCAACAAATCCAATTGACAATTGACTAAGCTCAAATGACAATTTGCGGGTGAATAGACCTAGGCGCTTCGATTATTAATCATATACGGAGTATTACTTTTTATATAAATAATTAAATGTGAATAATAGACACGGGTAGTTTGGGTGTACATCTATAAGATTTAATTTATTGGTGTACATATATACAATTTAATTTAATTGATGAGATACTTAAATAATTATACACATATTAGTCTAATTTCTAACATCTCTTAGAAAATGTCATTATAAAAATCATAATTGTAAATTATATGTTAAATAAAATGTATCAATGTAATAAAACTTTAATGGATCTCTTCCAAAAGATGAAAACTTAGTGCACGCAATTGTGATGTATTTTGTTAGATTTTTTTTGCGAGGATATTTTGTTAGATATTTTGCCATTGTAACAATAAAATTATACTTTTTTACTACATTATTTTTATTCTTTTGTTGTACTGTATGACTACCTCCGTGCCAGTACCAATGTACCATTGAGGCATGAAGAGGTGATGCGCTTATAAAGAAAAATGAATTTATGTGATGTATATTGAATTGATACATTAAGATTATAGTAAGCATGATTTATGATATTTTACTTGGACTTATTTCAATCTCATACCAAACCAGATTTCAACAAACCAGATCGGGCCAATTCAGACTTCTGCGGTCATAAAGTACGCAAAGACTAGACATCTACCATTACAGACCAGACTAGACCAATTTAGACAAGACCAAACATAAACAGATCGGAAAAATTCAATCCAAGTAAAACATCCTTATTTGAATCGCACAAACTTTACTAAATTTAATAATAGACAATCTTAATGAGACAAATTAAATAATAGGTCGTTCTTAGTGGATGCGGGGTTATCTTTTAATTACTCGGACCCCAATAAGCTTTTTTTTTCTGGACCCGCCACTGATGATACCATATTAGAAATTGTAGAGAGAGATTATTGAAGATAACGGAAATGAATCAATCTTATTGAGAGAGAAGATTGCAAGAGTATTTAGACACACATAGCTATAATCGAA
Source organism: Cuscuta epithymum (assembly GCA_945859915.1). Taxonomy (NCBI): domain Eukaryota; kingdom Viridiplantae; phylum Streptophyta; class Magnoliopsida; order Solanales; family Convolvulaceae; genus Cuscuta; species Cuscuta epithymum. Next base: position 1,955,485 of record CAMAPF010000951.1, on the reverse strand, counting down.
TACGGTTGTATGTTAACAAGTCTAACAATAGTTCTAACTTACTCTACTAGCTCAATTATACAAGTATGTTCCTAACAAATTCGTCCCAATTGTTAAATCAAGTTGTTCAAAAAAAAAAATTCGTCCCAATTGAATAGTTTCATATTTTTTTTATCACCAAAAATAAAAATGTGTGTAAAAAGGAAATGAAAGGATTGACATTAGGGGTGATCTTTTTATCATTAATTATGAGCTGATTTAATTAATAGACATAACTCGTTACTCAGGTAAAGGACGATGATTCTTAAATTATGTTGAAGAAAGATATCGAGTGGCACATGAGTTCTCTCTTCGGTAAGAGATTTCTTTAGATGTCTCGACTTTCTCAATAAATTTATATTTTCCACTAACGTTTTTCAGTAACTTTGTCGCATATTTAAATTTTAACCATCATTAACGATTTATACTTTGTTTATTATTCAATAAAATTGTTTGTAATAGCTCTTACCAAACGGATTTGGTGCTTGAATTTGGGAAGAAAAAAAGGCAGATTTAGAAGAAATGTAAATGAAAAATTAATCAATCAATTAATTGCTTAATTAGGATGTTTTTACTTGGACTGTAATTTATCCCAGACCAGATCAGATCAGACCAGATTTGAATAGTTATAAAAATACAAAGAAACCAAACATTATCAGACCAGATCAATTCAGACCAAACCAGACCAGACCAGCAAATTAGTGTCCAGTCCTTAATGTCCATATTTCATCTCCACCGTCGGAGAATACCTCGTATCAGCAACTAGCGTAACGAAAAAGAACAAATTTGTCCATTGCCACGTCACCAGTTTCCGCGCACGTGCGTTCGAAGAACCGGTTGACGTTAGTCCACAAACCCGGTTCAATTTGTTCTTCTGCATTTATTTCCCATAAATAAAAGAATATATACGTTAAATGCATACAATATATACACACACGCGTTTAACGCCCCGTTCTCTTTTGTCTCCGCCGCATCATCGGATGTTCTCTTCCATCACACAAAAGCTTCGCCTCACCTATACATACACTCCGATATATCTATCCTTCGCCTGATCGCTAGATTCAGTTTTTTTTTCAATTCCTCATTCCTCATCGATCGGCATTGCAATGGCGGCGCACACGGCGGCTGCGGCGCTGGTCGGGACTAGTTCCGCTGTTGCGGCGGCGCGGACTCCGTCGCCGGCCCCGTCTTCCGGCGCGGTCACAATGGGAGGGCCCACGAACTCGTCGCTGTACGTGGGCGATCTGGATGCCTCGGTCGAGGAAGATCATCTGTACGATCTGTTCAACCAGGTGGCGCAAGTGGTGTCGGTTAGGGTTTGTAGGGATCAGTCCAGGAGATCGTCTCTCGGCTATGCGTACGTCAATTTCGGCACCCCGCAAGATGGTAAGCGTTCTGATGGCTTATGAGATGATCGTGCTCTGTTTATGCATGCTCTGTTTTTTTTAACTGTACAGAAAAACAGAGTGCGTAGGCTTATACGTTTAAAGTGATCAAATTTTATGCATCTAGTTGAACGATGGAGTAACGTATCAGGGGTGGAGACAGGGAGGGGCTGGAGGGGGCCTCGGCCCCTGCAAGAGAAAAAATTCTTAAGTATATATAATGTATAAATACTTTTAATCTATAGAAAATATGTCGATATTTTAAACTTTGGCCCATGCAATGTAAAAGTTTTAAGGAATGGCCCCTTTAACAATATATTTCTGGCTCCGCCACTGTAACGTATGATTTTGCATGTAGATTTATTGTTTTTTATTTAATCGGTTACACAGTCCAATGTGAAAATTTGAATTTATCTTACCAAAAGATAAAAGATCAAACATTCCTAGAGTAAAAGCGTTTGGAATTGATTAGGCATCTGCTTCTGTTACTTTTTAATAGTGGAAGTATAATCAGAATTAGTTTTTAAACTAATATTTTAGGAGTAATTTGAATCACTTAGAAGTACTTCGACAATTCTATCCAATATTTGTTTCCTCTCTCTGAAAGAACATAAATAATTTTAAGAAGGAGATCCAAACACACTTTAAGTGTCAAGAGGTAACCTTTTATAAGATCAAGCAATGCAAGAGTAAGTGCCCAACAAGTAACATATTTTCGCTAATCAATCACAATTCTTACCAAAAACTTAATTTTGTGTTTGGAACACTAAATTTAATTACAGGGAAATTTTGACTTTGAACTTCACTTTTTGGGTAGTACAAAGTATTGGACTTTGGAGTGCAAAACTCAAAACGGAGTGCAAAGTCAAAATATTCCTTAATTTTTCTAAGCGTAAAAGGCTTTTCCGTTAATTTGATTGAATTTGTTTTGAAGTCACAATTCTATCTTGGTGAGTGCTATGACGTCCATCAAAATACTAAGATTGTTGTATACCTATCATTCCTTTCATTGGTACAAGTCATCAATTAATCATCTATTTATGTTTATGTTATTCAATTGCAATATTGTATTGGATCCATGTGAATATGATACCTTGAAGATATCATAGAACTTGCCTTCTAACTTTTAAGAAAAAACTTTTATTTTTAAATGTAATTGTTTTATACGTAGCAATTCATTACAATTTCATCTACCTCAAGATATTCAACCAATATCAGCCTCACCATACAAGCTCTAAGAGATGAGAAAATTAATGATTTTTACTGTCTTGAGGTAGAGTAGTTAACCTTTTCTATTCAATCTAGTATGATTTGATCGATAGATCCATTTAGGAATTCCATCATAGACTACGGACTCTTTCAGGAAAGAGTGTTCCTGTTTCAAAAACTCTAGTTAAACTTATTAAAAGTTCTCCACACACTTGTTTTTTCTATTAAAATATGACTCATTCCATCAAGTATATTAAACATGCTGTAATTTGGTCTTTGGAACGATGGGATCATGCCTTAATGAGTTTATGATGATTTGCATGTTGCAGCTGCGAGTGCAAGGGATGTTTTGAACTTTACACCCTTAAAAGGGAAACCCATGAGGATTATGTTTTCTCACAGAGATCCTAGTATCCGTAAAACTGGATATGCAAACGTTTACATAAAGAACTTGGAGCCATCCATTGACAACAAAGCTTTGTATGAGACATTTGCTGCCTTTGGGCCTGTTCTTTCCTGCAAAGTTGCTGTTGACAGCAGTGGTAAATCTAAAGGGCACGGATTTGTACAGTTTGATTCTGATGAGGCTGCAAACTCTGCAATTAAGGGGCTGAATGGCATGCTGCTTAATGATAAACAGGTTTATGTTGGCCACTTCATTCGTCGTCAGGAAAGGAGAGGAGCGAACGGGGAAGAGAAGTTCACTAATGTTTATGTGAAAAACCTTGCTGAAACAACTTCTGATGAGGACCTGCATAATATTTTTCAGAAGTTTGGTCCTATCACCAGCTCCCTTGTTATGAAGGGTGCAAATGGTAAATCCAAATGTTTTGGGTTTGTTAACTTTGAAAAGCCAGAAGATGCTGCTTCTGCAGTCAAAGAATTGAATGGGAGTTCCTTGAATGACAATGTACTGTATGTAAGTAGGGCTCAGAAGAAATCTGAAAGGGAGGCAGAATTGAGATCAAAATTTGAGCAAGAAAGAGCTAGTAGGTTTGAAAAATTAAAGCATTCTAACCTGTATTTGAAGAATCTTGATGACAGCATAAATGATGAAAAGCTGAAAGAGTTGTTTTCTGAGTTTGGGACTGTATCATCTTGCAAGGTACTTGAATCCACATCTTGAATATAATAGAAGAACATTGCATATACTCCATATAGCTGCCTTTGCTCTCATTAATTTATAACTGTATATTTAATTAGGTGATGCTTGATCCACAAGGAACCAGCAAAGGTGCTGGTTTTGTTGCCTTTTCTAGCCCAGAAGAAGCTGCAAGAGCGGTAAGATTTACCATTTATATATTGCCATAATGTAACAAAAGTGTATTATAATAGAATTAAATGTGCATATATAATATATTTCATTACTATGTTTGCTCTTACATTGTACTCCCTCTGTATCTAATTAATTGACCTATTTGCTATTTTACGTAGTTTAAGATAATTATTGTAGATTATATGAAAAGTAAGAAGTTTTTGGTACTGTAGCGATACTGTAGTAGTTTTGTAGCTTCTTTTTGAGTGAATTTCTTTCCAAAAAAGGAATGAGACAATTAATTTGATACGTCCCAAAAATGAAACTGGGACAACTAAATAGATACGGATGGAGTAACAATGTGTGGCTACTTAATTAAGTGATCACATTATTATAATGAAATTATCATTACATTATACGTAGTATAAAATAGTACATCTTCTTTTTGAAAACCTGATACTTCAATTATCTATACTTTTCGAATTTTACATCCTTAATTTTAAATTGATGTAAATCTTCTTCACTTTCTTAAAATATTAAAATTTTGAATATTTATTAGTTTTGTTAAAATTAAAATCTCGAAAGTGTGGAGTTTCGTTTATTTATATTTTGAATTCTCTTTTTATTTTTATAGCTTATGCAAAAAAATTGTAATCATTTTTCTTTTTCGTTATTCTAATAATAAAGAAATTGTGAATATTTTATATTTATTAGTCACCTTAAAGGGTTTTATAATACGTAGTACTCCGTATATTTTGTTTATATTTAATTCAAATTTCCTTTGTTTCAGTATGATGTAGGTTTATTATGACTTGGGTTTAGTTTTTAATGTCTAAAAGTAAAAAATGAAATGATAAAAGTTAAATGTTAAAAAAATTCATGAAAAATTCCGTTTGTACCCACTTTAATATCAACTTTTATACTCACAATATGTGAGAATGTTTTTTTTTGTCTGTAAACCTCATTCACAGATAAACAAGTGTCAAAATTGAAATTTCATTGTGGCCCATAAACGAAATGCTTATTGAGTACAAAAGTGGCCCGAATTGCAATTAGTACCAATTTGGATGGGGCATTACATTACTTAAAGGGTAGCACATTTGGGGTCCTTTAACTACGGCATAGCTTTAAAGAAGAAAATAACATACCAAACAAAATAGTCCAAATCTCCACATAGTTTATTATGTCATCACATTATGTCATTATTATCATAATATGTAGTTGATTATGTCATACCCATACACAATCATAAAGTTTGATATTTTAATTTAGATGGATGCAATGAATGGGAGGTTGGTTGGACGAAAGCCATTATATGTTGCAATTGCCCAGCGCAAAGATGAAAGGAAGGCTTGGCTCCAGGTGATTCTTATCTCTACATAACATAATGAATATATGTGTAAATATGTGATGATGATCATTGATCAACTGAAGTACTTTTTTTAAATGCAACAGTCCACTTTTCACATTTGCCAACGCACAAGTTTGACCATCAATATCTTTCATGCCTTATTGGTAAAAAAAATTAGATTTTGAAAATTTGAAATGCGAAGAATTTAACAATATATTTTTTTTAAATTTAATTTATAATATATTAATAAATAAAATAGAGTCAAAGTAGAACACGTGAATAGTGGAAAAAGTCCAATGTTGCATTTAAAAAATAAACGGAGGGAGCATTAAGTATTGACGTAGGTATTGATTGCATTGGCAGGCACATTTTGCTCAGATGAGACCAAGCGGATCAATGGCGCCTCCACCATTGGCTGGGGGGTTTCACCCAGGGGCGCCAAGGATTGCTCCCCATCAGCAACTGTATTTCGGGCAAGGCCTACCGCCTCAGGCCGCGGGGTACGGGTTTCAGCAGCCGATGGTTCCCGGGATGCGCTCTCCCAATTACATGTTTACATATCATCATCAACTTCATCGTCAAGGACAGCCACCAGCTACACAACGTCTTGGCGTGAGGAGGGGTGGTAGTGGACATAATTCTCAACAAACGCAGCAGGTACACGAACACCATACACATATCTTTTGTCAGTACTTACATGCTAGAGGTCATGTAACTAATGAATTTATCGATATTAATGACTTTTTCGCTCTTGAGATGGTGTGTCGGCGTGAGAAACAATACTTATAAATGAGTACATTTACATGACTAGTACTATCTAATACATTCAAACATAAGTTACTCAATTTTTTTACTGTATTTTCTTTTATATATAATATCTGCTCCGTTGAATATCAACATCCATAACTGAGATGTGTTTCGAACGTCTAGCCTCTTTCTTGGGAGTGTCACATTGATGTCTCGTATCACATTATACTTGACATACGTTACTCGATTAAATCTACAATTTTAACTTATTTAGATGTGAAATAAGTATATATAGAAATCTCATGGACTCCTTTTCTTGGATCAGTGGATGCAGAGAAATCCGAGCCAAGGTATTGGTAGATACAACACAGCCAATACCCCTTCTGATGTCTCTGGAGTTAATGCTGCGGCTGCTTTGGATGTTCAACGCCCTTCTCTACCACCTATTCACACTCCAACACTTGCTTCCACGTTGGCATCGGCTTCCCCAGATCACCAGCGTATGGTATGTGGTTAAATTCAGAGCCTACCAAATTTAGAGTTGGTTAAAAATTGATTGAAATTGTTGATATTGAGAATCTAATTTAATCACTCGAAGAATTTAAAAATTATACTCCTTCCGTCTCTGAAAATTCTTCTCACTTATCTTATTGGGACATCTCACAAAATTCTTCTCATTTTCCTTTTCGGAAAGTTTGTGTGGCTATCATTTATTTATATTTTTCTTACTCCATCATGACCATACATTTCAACTTTATTGTATTCTCACTTTCTTAAACTTTGATGCAAGCAAGTCAAATCGGGAAGAATTTTGCGGGACGGAGGGAGTATCTAAACAAAATGATCTAATTTTAGAAATAAAGCTTGGATGATGTTGTTGAAACAAAATGTGCCATTTCAATAAAAGAACTTGAGGCTTGTTTGGTTTATTACGTAATTCAGTGCGAAATTTATTGTTGTGTTTGGGAAAAAATTGAATGACAAGGTTGATAAATCAAAAATAGAACTAAATTGGCTCTTAATTGAAATAATTTTTAGAGTGCAAAATATTAAAAGTAAAACCATGTCTAAATTCACGTTTTAGAAAATGCAAATATATAAAAAAAGAATTATAAAACGACACATTTCACTGTTGAGATTCAATATTAAATGCATCTTATATTTCTTAAAACACACAAAAATGTTTAAAACTCCCTCGACTTCACAATTAAATTCACAGTTTGATTTTCACGGTTATGAAGTCGATTAATTAAATTTTAAAAAAATTAATTAATTAATATTTCAATACATATATTATATGAAGTTTTCAATATTATTTTCATATGATAAAGTGTAGTAGTAGTTCAGCCCTCTCACAATTAAATTTTCAATTTGACTTTTACGATCTTCTTGAAAAAATTTGACCTTAAATATTTAAACATACATAATTACAAAATCTATACTAAATTAACATATGAATAATACATATATAGCAATGAAGTAGAGAGTATATGAAATTAATTTTGAATAATTAACTGTCAAATTTTGATTTGAATAATTGTACAGAAGTACTATTTTAGTTTAAGATAATTACATTATTGCGATAGACCACTTTTTAGCGAGTCTTTGCAATTTTGTATTTGATGGTGTAGAAAAAGTGAAAACAATTACAACTCCTTTACCGGGCCTGTCCTTATTCTCAATTTTTGACCGATGGGAATAGCTGAATTGATAGATAGGGGTGCAACAAGGGGTAAGTCCAATGTTCAAATCTCGACAACCTATCATGATTAAAGTTAAATTTACATTCTGTCAATTAACTATTTGGCGGTCCTCGAGATCTAGGGATGAGTGTTTATTTTTCTTGCTCTCAATTATTGGAAAGAAAACATTAATGGTGGGGGAATTGGACATTACACCTCACTTTTTGGATGATATTGAACTTTGCACCTTTTAAAAAAAAAAAAATTGCACCCCATTTCACCTCAATTTCAAAATTCCCTTCACAAATGTTATATGATAGACTGCAAAGTCAAAAAAAATTAAAATGGAGGGCAAAGTCAAATCCTCCCTAATCATAGGGGTAAATTATTGGCTAGTGGCCAAGAGCACCTAGTGCATCTAGTGGTCTGATGGTATATTATTGTAACAAAGGATATGATATGTTGGAATCTCATTCTAATTGAAGAATTTTGGTGTTATTCCAGTATAAAAAAAGAAATTGGCTGATGAATTGGTGTTTAATTGGTTGCTTTTTTTTGGGCGTGGATCAGTTGCTGGGAGAACAGTTGTTTCCGCTAGTGGAGCGATTGGAGCGTGAGAACGTGGGGAAAGTGACGGGGATGCTGCTGGAGATGGACCAGACGGAGGTGCTCCACCTCATCGAGTCTCCCGAGGCTCTAAAGAAGAAAGTTGCCGAGGCCATGGAAGTCCTTCGCTCCTCCTCTACTTCCGCCGCCGCCGATACACCCGTCTGATGATCCATTAGGAATTCAGGATTCAATTCATATTACTATTTATTCATTGACAAGCCATTGTTGCTGGCGGCTCTTTCATAGTTTCATATGGGGAAATGGGTACAGTTCTTATTATTTCTTCGATCTTCCAGGATTGAAATTTTATTTCCAGCTTTTCACATTTTTTTTTTCTATTTTCCCTTGTCCCTTTCATACAAATGTTTTGGATCCACCATATATTTGTCTGCATTTGTTCATTACAGCACTTCCACTTTTTTACAATTCGTGTATTTTAATTATTTGACCACACTTTTATGTACAGAGTCTTGACACATTTGGTATTTGGATCTACTTCTGAAGCAGTTTTAGAAGCTCGAAGAGATCGGTTTCTGCAAACTCGTTTTGATTTTGCTTTTAAAATGGAGCAGCAAAATTAATTACAAACACCCCTATAGTATGCTATGAAAAATATTGCTACTTTTCTCAATCTTAATTTTCAAAGAACACTTCTTTTATAAATTTACCAATAAGTAATTAAATATAGATGCTTTTTAATGGGTGTGTTAAAAAAATTCAAAATCAATTTTTTGCAATAAATAAAAACATACGGAGTATTAAAGATGTAAAACATACGGAGTATTAAAGATGTTTTTACTTGATCTGAGATTTTCTGGTTTAATTTTGTCTAGTCTGAATAAGTTTGGTTTGGTAGATTTTTTTGTCTTTGTGTAACTTTACAACTATCGAGGTTTGGTCGGCATGGTTTGAATGTAGTGGTCTGATTTGTTCTGGTCTGTGACTGAAATAATTCTAAAATAAAACATCATAAATAGATGTTTTGTTAAAGATTTGTATCTAATACTACCTCCGTCCCGGTGGACTTTGCCAAGTGCAAAGTAGGTGAGAAATAAGTATAGTAAAAATGGTGTGGTTGAAATTTGTGCAGAGGAGAGAGAAATGTGCAGAACCACAAATTAGTTGCTTTAATAGGAAAATAGCAAAGTTTTTTGGGATAACCAAAAAGGAAAAGTTGGCAAAGTCCAATGGGACGGAGGAAGTATTGTCTAGGGAAAAGGAGTCATTTATGTTAAACCTAATGACATATTGACATGGCACCGTGATATAAATTCAATTAATGATACTCTATTTTGTAAGTTATAGGATAAGATTCACTAAAACTAAGTAGGGCATAAAAACACTATGCATTGTTACAAAACTTCTTAACTTATAGCAAATTGAATAAGCGAGTGGAAGGCGGACGGGTCCCTGGCGGAGTTCTCCATTCCTAAGATTTAGTTTTCCGGCGTGGTTTGTATTCTGGTCAAGTTTCTTTGCCTGTGACTGGTTTTCGGAATGAGCATTGTCAGTTGGAATGGTAAAGGATTAGGAAACTTGGCTACAGTTCAAGTCCTATCGAAATTGGTGAGAGAGAACAGACCGTCGATCATATTTATCATGAAGACCAAACTCGGAAGAAAAAATATAATGTGCAAGAGGTTTTGGAGAAGTTGGACTTTAACAACAGTATCATAGTAGATGGAGAAGGGCAAAGTGGGGGTATTGCGATGGGATGGCATGTCGATACAGAGATGATTTCTCTTAAATCAGACATGTACTTCATTGATCGTAAAATAGTGAGGGGATTGGGGTAGTGTGATTGGAGACTTAGAGGATTTTACGGCTACCCGGAGAGTTCCTGAAGAAGGGAGGCTTGGGCACTAATGAGAAGGCATTATCGTGGATGGTAGTAGGCGACTTTAATGACATTATGCACGCGGAAGAAAAGCAAGGGAGACTCCTACAGTCAGGATGGAGGCTGAGAGGGTTTCGAGAAGCAGTTTCAAAAATCGATCTCCATATACGTTTTCGGGATATCAATGGACATGAGAGAGGGTCTAGGGGACACCGGCTTGGATGGAGGAAAAGCTTGATAGATTTTTAGTTAATGACGATTGGCAAGAGTTCTTTGGGGCAACCCATGTTTGTTCATTGGAAGCCCTTGCAAGTTACCACCTTGCGTTATATATGAGAATCGGCCAGTCCAATGTAGGATGGAGGAGACATTCCTTCAAGTTTGAAAATTAGTGGATTAGAGAGATTGAATGTAGAACAGTTGTAGAACGAAGTTGGGGAGCGTGAGCGGGTTTGAGGTATTGGGAACGACTGGAATTTTACGGGAAAGAGTAACAACTCTGAGGAAGTTCGAGAAGAAGGGGCTTTAGAGGTCAAGTTCAGGCTTGCAAAAAGAGATTGGATTGGCTTCGGGATAAAGAAGATGCGAGGAGTCTAGTTGAGTTTTCTAGAATAAAAGCTTAGTATTTAGAATTATATTGGTGGGAAAAGAAAATATTTACTGAAAACAGAGAGCTAAAAGAGGATGGCATAAATTCAAGATTTTTTGACAATTCAGTAAAGCAAAGGAGAAGAAGAAATGCAATGAATGGGCTTAGAGAATTGAATGGCGGATGTAAAACAGAGAGAAAGAAACTAGGCGATATAGTGGTGGATTACTTCACAACCATCTTTAGTTCGGGGGGGGGGGGGGGGGGGGGATGTGGGGACAAGGCGGTCTCTGGCAAGGATGGGTAAAATTTCCCAACATTTAAACATGGAGTTACTTCGCAAGGAGGAGGTATGAAAGGCAAATTTCAGTACGCATCCAGATAAGGCTTCGAGACTCGACAATATGAACCCAAGTTTTTCGAGGCCTATTGAGATATTGTGGGGAGTGAGGTGTTTAATTTATGCCCCTATTTGTTTCAGAGTGGTAGCATTCCAGAGGATTTAAATAAAACTAATTTAATCTTTATTCCCAAGAAAGAGCATCCAGAGAACATGTGTATGCAGAAGATCAAGTTTAAATAGATGTGTATGAAGGAAGAATCCTCTCTTCTTCCGGTGTGAGATAAAAATTTAGAAAATTCTGCTCTCAGCGGGACTCAAACTTAGAACCTCCAAATAGCAGCGTTGTACTCATTGCTTCTAAATCGACTTTTTGGTGAAGAAATCGACTTTGTTAGTTATTATACCATTTTTGCACAAGAGTATATATATTACTACCTAATATATATATACTATAATTTTTTTGAGCATGAGTTTTAATGTAAATGTAAATTCCCTAGTATTTGATCCGTATGTGATACGTAGTATATACTAGTATATAACAATTCTTAATTCCGTATGTAATAAAAATAAAAGCCACATATACACTTGACATGGGCCATAGACTTTGTGCATTGGACGTTTTTTTTTTTCGTATTTTAATGTCCGGCTAGTCTATTTGTATTACGTAGATTAGTTATCCTTATAATTATTTGACGTTTGGCATATTTTACTTACATTAGAAGGTAATGCATTGGGAATGCTCTTAGTAAACACTACACTTCTTGGCCGTTTGAAACAAAAAGTCAAAAATGTCATTTAAACACTTCAAGAGTCTGTTTGGTGACATCTTTTTCGACTTATATATATATATATATATATATATATATATATAAGAGGCACTACAAAAAAATTCGGTTGTAGTCACGGATTTAGTCACGGACAGCAGTGTCAAATGAGCATATATATAAACTCATTTGAATTAATAAATAATACACAATTCACAATAATAATGCACAAAATATAAGTAATGTTTTAATCCAAACTAAATTTAAATAATTCATTTCGTTAATTAAATAACAACCCTTTTTAAACGCATTTCAATTAATTAATATTTAAATTTAAGGAATAATATCAAAAGTTTAACTAATTTAACTTAATTAGCTAAAACGTACGTTTAGCTAACTAATTTTACTAAATTTAACTGAATGCATCACTACGTTTAAACCTACGTTACGTTTAGCTAACTAATTTCACTTAATTAACACATCACTACGTTTAAACCTACGTTACGTTTAGCTAACTAATTTCACTTAATTAACACATCACTACGTTTAAAACTACGCTACGTTTAGCTAACTAATTTGACTTACCACATCACTACGTTTTAAACTACGTTACGTTTAGCTAACTAATTTGACTTACCACATCACTACGTTTAAAACTACGTTTAGCTAACTAATTTTAATTAAATTATTTTATAAACCTAAAAATTTAACTAATTTTATGACATCACTACGTTTGTAGTTAAATATTTTGTTAATTAATTAACAACCTCACTAATTTAATAGTGTTAATAATTTAAATTGAACCAACTAATTCTAAATAAAAGTAATAATTTAAATAACATACCTTGTCTGTGTAAACAGGGATAATGACATATGATAGACTACATCCTTCGATCTTTCAAACAACTACTGTATTATATACTGGGAATGAATTGGTGTGGTTCTGTTGAATGAGCTGCTCCTGCATATATAAAAAATTTAGTCACGGACTTAGTCACGGATTTGTCCGTCACTACGCAAAACCGTGTACATTACGCGTCCAAACCGTGTAAATGACGTGTAAAGTACGCGTGCGAATAAATTTAGTCACGGAATTAGTCACAGACATTTCCGTGACTAAATTTATCCGTACAGAATACCGTTGGGAATTAATTTCTGAGCGCTGGAAAATTAAATTTTTTTAGTAGACACAGATTTAGTCACGGATGTGTCCGTGACTAAGTCGCCGGTGTAAAACAAACCCCGCCGGAAACGGAATCGGAGCTATCGGACCATTTTCGTCACGGATCTGACCGTGACTAAACTTAGTCACGGTCATAGTCACGGCCGGATCCGTGACTAATTTATTTTTTAAATATCCGTGACTAGTCCGTGACTAGTCCGTGAAAAAACTAGTCACGGACCAAATCCGTGACTAAAATCCGTGACTATAACGCTGTTTTTTTGTAGTGAGGAACTTTTTAAGAGCATACAATGCGTCACATAACTCTGCCATGTCATCATATATAACAATTGTTTATTGCGGAGTAATTTTTAAAATCTTTTATTGTTTTATAGAAATCAACATTATTTGATAACTTTAGCAACATGAAATCCTACGTAGATTTGGTAACCATAGACTATACTTTTACAGATTTACCATGATTTAAATATTGATGACAAAGGAAACTTTACTACATATTGCACTACAAGAATTCCGCAGAATAGTGGCGGATATTAGTGTCTAACTCAAGTCCGTCGGTAATTAGTAGCGGCATTACTGACGGAATCTCTCGGACGCAAAATAGTGACAGATTTTAGCGGCTGATATATGCCGTCAGTAAATAGTGACGGAAAGTTTCCGTGATTAAACTCTGTCACTAAAATACACAATAAATGTAACTCCACCTACTCATTAACTATACCCCATCTTCCACACACAAATCTGATCTGCAGCACATCGATGGATCTACTAAGGGTTGGTTTGCAACTGCTTCTAAAAAAACACTTCTCAGTTTTTCGCTTTAAAAAAAGCACTTATTTTCCCAAACACTACAACTTTTATTTATCTCGGCTTCCGCGTCAAAAGTGTTTTTACTTTTTCTATTACATAAAAAGCACTTATTTTACCAAACATTACCCACTTTTACTTTTCAAAATCATTTTTTTCTCAAACACTATCAACTTTTATTTAATCACTTCTCCTCATTTCATTAAAAAAAACACTTTTTTAAAAGCAGAAGCTGTTGCAAACAGACCCTAATTCTATTATTGCATTTGAGCAAAGTAATGTACGTGTACATACTATGGTGGATCGGAGATCTCAAGCTATGGTTGATTAGAGAGGTTAGTTTTCTCAAAAATTTATATATATTCAATTTCACATATATGCACGTATTAAATTAATTACATGTGCATGACATATATGTTGATTAAATTAAGTTATATTAATAGAAGAATGTTATTCAATTCTTTGTTTATTTTTTCTTCAAACATAAATAATATAATTTAAAAATTAAGTTGCACTACATTGGTCGGAAGAAAAATTTGTAGCCAAACTTAATAAGAGACCATTAAAGGAGACTACATACATGCTTATTAGGAATTTAGGATATCTGTGAAACTTAATTTTATTTATATATACATATATATAAATAAATATGTTATGTTGCTATTTTTTGAATTTGTTAATAAGATACGTAAAAATTAAAATGAAAATATGCATGACGTTAATCATTTTGGTTATTTGACTTTTAATTGTTATTAATTAATTAGAATAGAAAATTTAAAGATGTTTTTATTTGTAACATATACTACGTATATTGATAATAGCAATTTTTTGAAGAATGAAAAAGAAATAAGTATTTTAAATATTGAATTAAGTAGTTTCTTCAAATAAGATGTAATTTGTTTTATTAATTTTTATATTTAGATTTCAACATGAGCAATACTAGGTCATGGATGTACGAAAGGCTTGAGAGATGGGGATTTCTAAATGAAGATTTTAAGGAAGGTGTTAACGAGTTCATTCAACGAGCGGTAAATTTATACTCCAATGGTGTGATAGCATGTCCTTGTAGAAAATGTAAGAACAAAAAATGGTTGAGTTGGGATATTGTTAAGCAACATCTATTTGAGAAAGGTTTCATTGAAGATTACTATGTATGGGGAGCACATGGGGAGACATATGCTTCACATGGGTTTGTTTATCATGATCACGCAAGCTCATCTCATGACAATGTATCTGAGGTTCAGTATGATCCGTACAAATCAATGTTTGAGGATGCAGTAAGGAATGAACTTCCAACATGTAATGAAGATGGTATTCCTGTGCATGATGATGAGCCTAGTGCAGCGGCACAGAAAATGTACGAAATGCTGGACATGACTAGTCAACCATGTTTTGATGGTTGTCCAATGACTTAGTTGAGCGCAATGATTGAAATTTTGAACATAAAGACTGAGATGAATTTATCTGAAGCTGCAACAGATAGAATTGCTCAATTTGTGAACAGGTTCTTCCCCACTGAAATCCCAAACAAGCCCATACCAAATTTTAATAAAATAAAAAGGAAACTATCTTTGTTAGGAATGCGAAGCCAGACTATTGATTGTTGTCCAAAGGGGTGCATGATCTACTGGAAAAGGGACAGTGAGCTAATGGAGTGTAAGTTTTGCTGTGGTGCACGATATAGGGTCACTAAGCAAACAAAAAATTAATTCCACTTGCAAGAATGGAGTATTTCCCGCTTACTCCTAGACTACAAAGACTTTATGCATCCGATTCTACAACGGAGAAAATGAGGTGGCATAAAGTTCACCAAAGAGAAGAAGGGGTAATGCGTCATCCGTCGGATGCAAAAGCATGGATCCAGTTTGACAATATTCATTCTGATTTTGTTGGAGATCCGAGAAATGTTAGGCTTGGTTTATGTACAGATGGGTTTCAACCATTTGGACAGAAATACTCTTGTTGGCCTGTAATCGTTACACCATACAACTTGCCACCAGGTATGTGTGTGAAAAAATAGTTTCTATTTTTAAGTATATTGGTTCCAGGCCCAAGAAATCCAACAAAAGGGATAGATGTGTATTTGCAAACACTAATTGAAGAGTTGAAAGAACTGTGACAGGTTGGTGCTGTAACATATGATTCATTCTCAAAGGGGAAGTTTGCACGTCCATGTTGTAGTGAGTTTACAGAGGCATTCTGGCTATCTCGTAGCAAAAAGCATAGTTGGTTTGATAATCACCGAAAGTTCCTACCAGATGATCATCCATTTCGATTAGATACTGAAAACTTTACTAAGGGAAAATCAATCTTCCATGGGCCTCCGATACACCGAGATAGTTCATATTGCTATGGTGAGGTAGGTGCCTTAATGCGAGTGACTGAATTGGGCAGTACATAGCACAATAAAATAGTTGGAAAAGACATAGGATGGAAGAAACTTAGTATCTTTTGGGATCTTCCGTATTGGAAGGATCTGCTTATAAGGCACAACCTCGATATCATGCATATAGAGAAAAATTTCTTTGAGAATCTCTTTTATACGATTTTGGGTGTATCGGGGAAATCGAAGGACCATAGTAATGGGAGAATGGACATGGAACAAATATGTCATAGGCCAAATATGGAGAGAGACAGTCAAGGAAAATTTCCTAAAGCTCCTTTTACTCTTTCAAATGAGCAGATAGAAATGTTATACACTTGGAAGGAGCTCAACTCCCTTCACAACACCAAGAGGTATCAGGCACTTCTAACCCTTCTAGCCTCTCGATACCATCTCTGTCCGCTTCTTTACTTGGAAGGAGCTCAACTCCCTTCACAACACCATCCTTTCCCCACTCAACACAACTTCAACCCTCTAACATATTTGGCAAAAAAATCACAAAACAAATAGGGCAAACAAGGCAGCCTCCACAACCACCTCCTTCACAATATATTCTTTTTCGGGACCCTAGGCAGAATGACACACCATTAAATAACGAGTAACCAATTATTTCTCAATCACAAAACCACCAACAAGCCACTCCAACATTTTCTGAACCGCAACACCAAGATGATCTAGAAGACAATGAAGATATAGAAACTGAGCCCATTGATTGGAAACCCAATGCGTACGGTCATCTGAATTGGGGTGAAGAGCCATTAGACCCTTTCAGATCTCTTTTGGTGGCAAAATTTGAAAGACCGAATGTCAGTGTAAATGCCGCAGGAAAGTAAGTATAATATTTACTATTATTTATGTGTATACATTAGTCTTTAATGTTACTATACAATCACTAATTAATAATGTATACTTTGTATGCAGCCTAATCAACATACCCGTTACCACCACAAGTCTGAATTTTCAAGGAATAGTCTCAAAACAGATCAAGTATAATCTTCATCCAGCTGGACAACAATGGAAATGGGTCCCTGATAAAACTAAACAATTATACTGGGAACAATTCCAGGTATGTGTGAGTAATAAGGACTTTATAAACTGAATTCTTTAAACTATTATGGTCTATAAACTGAATTCTTTAAACTAATATGGACTTTATAGACTGAACTCTTTAAAACAATTAATACTTCTTATAAAAATGAATCCTAAGTGCAAACTAATAAATAATACAACTTAATTCTTACATATTGAAGGTTTGATTGTATATAGGATGTAGTCACTTGGAATGTTGTTGAGTTCCAACTAAAAGACATTAAGGAAGGCTATGAAACCTATTTACAGAGTCGTGCTTACTCCAATATCATGGGTGAGATCAGGTGAGCATAATGAATGATATTTATTTTTACTTGTCAATTTATTTAATTAACTTGGAATATAATGGTTATCCTTATTACACTTTGAAGGAAAAAACGGCCTATAACAGTTAATGACTTCACTTGGGCTGCTGTTGAAGAGTATAAGAGGTCTACGCAGTTTCTAAGCGCATCTGCTTTTGGTAAGAAAAATCGGAGGGCCGGAGGGGACAGGTGCAAACAATATGGGGGTTCTCGAGCTTCGGTTGATGTGGCAGCCCTAGAGGTGAGTTTAAAATTTATTTTGATATATGTCTCACATTTTAGGTGCTTCATTGAATGATGTTTTCATATTTTGATTTAGTTGAGGATTACCTGTGAGCATATGCATCCTTTGAAACTTTGTGTGAACTACCATCCAAACAAAAGGAAGAATGGAGAGCTAATTGATTATTCATCACAACCGAAAGTTATGGTATGTATTTAATTTTCTGCTTCTTGGGTCTCTATTTTGCAATGAATTCTTCATATATGAATGTTATTGTAGTTTGAAAAAATGCTGATTATTTAAGTAGCTAAAAACCAACTGCCTTGTATATATGGGCAGTGTTTTCTGTTTTTAGCCAGTGTATTGAGTGTGTAAATGCATAAGAGGCAGCTAATTAATTGAATGATAACTGGTCTGCACGTGGAGTCTGACTCAGGGACTGTCTTACCCATGACTAAAAGGACTGCATCAGAGCCGGCTATAGGGTGTTCATAAATTCTTGTTTGTAATTTCTAGTTAATTGCTTTCCCTTATAGCCCGATAAATTTCAATTTTGGCTATAATTAAAAAGCCTTTTTTATAATTTCAATTGCTTCTGCAGTTCTGCTTGTCTTAAATTAAATAATGGAGTGAAGTGTGATGCTTTTTGCTTAGGGGAATTCTAAATGCAATCACAGTTTTACTAAACAAAGCCTCATCAATTTATAATACCCAATCTGATCCAAGAACGCCATAGTTTACAGACCAACGAAAAAAGAGTTGAGCACATTTCAGACTCATGTAAGGTATTGATTACATCGACTATATATTTATATTGGAAGAAGTTTCTAACAAAAATCCAAATACTAATATACTGTCATACTCCGTATCTAATTTGTTTCATATTAACTCTTGTCTTTTTACCTTGAATATTTTTCAGCCTTTCACTGAAAGTCCATATTTACCGCTATCAACATGAATGGTGTCAGTGCCTAGATTCAAAAACTTCCGACAGAAAGGTTAAAACGGATAATGGTGAAGCTACCAAAATCTGAAAGGGGTGGGTAAAATCAAAATAGGGTGCTAGGACTGATATACTCCGTATAAGACTGGGAGCTTGAGGATGGGTGGAGGCCGCTGCTAGGATTAGCGCTTGGAGTACTTTTTTGCTTTTAGCGATATACTTCTATTGGCGCTTGGTCTTGTATTGTATTAAGGGAAAATCAGATATTTAATGTAATATGGAGGCCGTACTTAGTAATATCGAGGCTGTGAATATAATTCCCCTTTTGCTTATGTTGATTTTGAAAAGGCCTTTTTTATTTACTCCGTCTATGTTTGAGTGTTTCCCTAGGCAACTGTGAAAGAGTACTGGAATACTGGTATAAATTATATGCTTATATGAGCATATTGCTTCTTGGGGTGCCTATATTTGAGTGTTTGAGTGTTTTCTTTATTAATTTGATGATTTATTATATGCTGTTGAAGTGTTTGAGTAATACGGCTTATATGCTGTTGAAGTGATTAAGTAACACTCAAACATATGTAATGCAAATATACCAAATTAGTGAAACAGTTGAGTGTTTGAGTCTTTTCTTTATTTAGAAAAACAGAATAAATGCAATATTCTTCCTCTATGTTGGCTCTGTATATAGTATTATAGTCCATCTGTCCATACACACAAAAATTACCATCATGGTTAATTGGTTGGCTCTGTAACATTTGTGTCGTTATTGAAAAAAAAATTGACATTGTTTTCTTTTTTAATTCGTAGTGTATGATCTTAGTTCTTTTTTCTGATTTTGATGTTTACGATTCATGATCTTAGTAGGTGTAGCAGACCATGCGTTGTACATAATGTTTTTTTATTAGAGTATGAAATGTTTGAGTCACTTGCATCATCTTGTTTGAACAGGAGGTTATCAGCAAGCTGTCTACTGCATTCCATGAAGTTGAAAGTGAACATCAATCACAAGAAGTTGAAATTTCTTGGGCATCAAAAGCAGTAATGTCTGAATTGCATTTGAAGTATTTTGATGTGGTTGGGTACAATAAGAAAAGAGTTTTGGGAACGGGGAGGTATTCCAAAGCGTTTCTTCTCTAATTAGAGTCAAATCATAAAAGATCTTCATCAAAACGCTTGCACGATCACGAGGCTCTTCCGCTTATGCCTCTTGTGGATGAAAGTTTGACAAATGAGAGTCCAGAGTTACAACCTAAGAGTTTTGAAGAGACATGGCTTCCGTTCTTCAAATCACATGGAATTGACGCCCCAAACTTCTTTCCACAACAAGATTTATCCTCTCAAGGCTCTCACCAGTCACATGAAGACGCTTTATCCAATTAGATGCATAGCTTTAATTTTGAAATGGCTTAAACATTTTAAACCACATTAATGTGGTGATATGTATACTTTTTGGATTTAGTATGGAACACTAGATACTAATATTGACTTGCATGCTTTTCTGGATTTAGCATGGTTGGGGCTTTAACAGTAACCTGGAATCTAAGTAATGTAAGCTCTAAGCTATTGTAATACACAATGTATTATTTTTGGGCAATATTTGATTTTAATTATATTAAATGGTTCAAATTTATCTTTTCATGCTTTGATTTGATAAATTAATCTGAATTGTTTTTGGTAGTCATACATAAATAATAATCATTTAATTGAGAGGAAATAATAAATGAAGAATATTTTAATTTTTTTTAAAATAAAAATTAAATACTAGCGGTCAATAGTGACAGATATTCCGTCACTAAAATTGCTGGCAGATCCATCCGCCACAGTAGTCCGTTTCTAATCACCGACGGATTTGAAAATCCGCCATAAAACAGAATTGCTTCGAGAATTTGCTGGCGGACGATCCGTCAGTGATTTCCGTCACTAAGGGTTTCTGTGGCGGAATTAGCGACGGATATTCCGCCACTAAATCGCGTGAATTCTTGTAGTGTTGATGATCGTAGCAAAGGAATCAAACATTATATTATTGGATCTTCAATATTAAATTCAAAACTGCTCAACATTAAAATCAGTAGTTTTTTTTTTGTTTCTAAAATCAGAATTTAGAAACATAAAAATTCGGTATAGTGGATCTGTGGATGTATACACTTCACATATTGATGATCATAGAGTTGAACAATTATAAAAAGGAATAGAATGTAAACTAAAGTATGTTTTCAATGTTCAGTTTTATAAATTTTAGTTATTGATCGAGTTTCTCCTTCGTTGAGAGAGTTCTATTGTTTAGAGTTCATATATCAAGAATGTCATCACACTAAGTTTCTACAATATTTTACTGATATATAATTAAAAACTATGTACATATCATACTTTATCATTAACATGTTTATTTGTTACTCCGTATTACAATATTTGTAAGAACTCATGTACTAAAAGAAACTAGATATATATATATATATATATATATATATATATATATATATATTTCTATCTACTTTAATTTTATTATTCAAAACTATTTACCATCAATAAAAATACAATGGCATTTGAAATAATGCTATAATGAATTCCCTGGGAAGTTTTATAGTAAATGGAATATATAGAATTGTGATCAATCAAATACTACAAAGCCCTGGCATTTATTACCGGTCAGATTGGGGAGGAAGATCAGAATTAGAAATTGATAGAAATGTAAGAATATGGGCTGCGAAAAGAATCCCACTCACCAGAAATGTGCTATAGTTCTCTACATGGGTGGATCTAACATTTGAATTGAGCATAGAAGGTGGAATACGTTTGGAATCCATGGACTTCCCCAACTTCATTTTTTACTCCGTATTTGATTAGACATCTCATAATTGTCCAATTGAGAATAGAGTTGAAATTTAAAATACTACACTTTTAAAAAATTTCAATGTGACGAAATAATGAGTAAAATGTAATATCTCACTATTAAAATTAAAAAATAATTATGCATACCATTCGACCAAACTTCAATTTCAGTAGAATTAATCAATTCGATCAATTTTAGTGTTATCAAACAGACTCTATATTAAACTGGAGGATTGTTTACTTTTTTCTATTATAAACAGTTTGAATCAAGTAAAATAATTAATTTAGTATTCTTCTTAGATTATAGTGTCAATGAAAAACTTCATATAAATCTATTCCACAACCAATTTAAAAACAACGTCTTAATGATTAAATTGACAGAAAATCTATTCCACCACTATTCTCCATCTTAATGATTAAGTCAATTTTTTTTGTTATTGAATGATTAAATCATACTTCCAAGGAAAGTTAACAACCCATAGTTTGTTTTGTTGTTGTATCTATCACATTATATATGATTCCGAAAAATCAGATTTAAAATTAGTTACATTATGTACTGCTCGTGCCATGCACGGGCTTGAAAACTAGTTATGTAATAAGCAGAAAAAGTAAGACTGAGGTTACTTTTCTGGCTGTATCGGCTGAAGTTACTGTAGAGAATCATTTTAACTATTTTTTCATATAATTTTTTATTCTATTTATTAATAAAAAAATATTTTAAATATAATTATATCATGAATTAGCAGAATTAGTCAATATAATTACTTCAACCAGAACATCATATATTTCACCAAAATCAACCCATTCAGCCAATTGTAATTAGCAATTTGATCTGGTCAAAAGGTCAAATGTAATAAAAAAATGGCTGACTAATTTCTAACCAAACACCCCCTTTGTCTAAATTAAATACTATCCTCCGTTTCTTTTTAATCGCAACATATTGAATTTTACACTATTCGCAGACTCTACTTTGACTAAATTTTACGCTATTATTTTATGAAAATTATTTTTTAAACAAGTATTGTTCAATTCATCTCATTACAAAGTTTCAAAATCCGATTTTTTAATAATTTTTACTAGTAAAAATTAAGATATAATTACGGTCAAACACATGCATTGACAAATGTGAAATGTTGACCGTTGCAACTAAAAAAGAACGGAAAAAGTATACACCAAACGGCTGATGGAATTGCCCCTACACCAAACGACAAAATGAATGAAATGGAGTAAGAAATTAAACAATCCCGAACGGAGTTAAATGGGTGAATGGAGAATATAAATATTACACACTCGAATAAAAGACAAACGAAACTGCATTGCGAACAAAGAGCATCCATGTTTTCAAATAAAGTAACATCCAAACCATCCAAAGTCCATAACACTCCGTATAAGACTTAACGATTAGGTAAACTAATAACTAGCACGAAACGCATAGTATTGGTTCTTCGGTTCGTCTAGTGGCTTAGCTTAGAGTCAAATGGCTTCTTGGGCCTCAACTGCAACAATATAATACAAATAGTACGTTAGAGATACAATTGGATCGAAAAAGCCTAATAATAATAATAATAATAAAGAAATTGGTCTAAACAAAACTAAATATAAACAAAATATACAAATAGGAATTGTTATGTGACCCTATTAAAGGGTAAAATATAAATGAATAAGTAATACTCGATATATTTAGAGAATACAATGGTAAACGTTTTCATATAAGCATATTTCTGTAGATAAAATAGACCATCAATCATTTACCAAAAAAATAGACCATCTATATATATATATATATATATATATATTAATGTTGCATAAACATTTTACTTTATTCACACATTATCAATTCAATATGAAACGCACAATTCCATTTTTTCTTAATTGTGCCACACCCCTTTGTCCCAAATATAGTGGGACGGATCGGAGGTACTGAGGTAGTACTTCATATTTCTGTAATTGTGTATATGTATACATATTTATGCACATACGGAGTATATATATATACAATATAAACGAGTATATATACAATATAAACGTACAATAAGTACTATGTGTGTATGTGTGTGTGTGTGTATATATATACACACGAAGTATCTATAATTAATTACCTCATTGGTGTGACCACATTTCTTCTTCCTGCAGTTTGTGGCTTTCAGAGGAAGACGGGAATAACACCTGTGAAACCAACCATGTACGGTGGATAATGCATCAAATATATTACTCCGTAGAAATCAACCAAGCTCAGCTCAAGTTACGTTCCCTCAAAAGCAAACTGATTAAGATTTAAGAATATAAGGCGCTTTGATCGAAAAATACATACTTGCGGCAGATTTGCTTGTGCTCATTGTATTTTTGAGCTATAGCCCTTATTCCTGGAGCAAGCTTGATTGTTCCACGCCCCCCTCCCACAAGTCTCAGCGCCAGATGAAGCGTTGATTCTGAGTTTAATATGTATGAATTAAACGAGTTATAATGGATTCAAACTTTATTCTTATTCTTATTCTATTATTCTTAATTTCTTATTCTATTATTCTTATTCTCTTATTCAGAGGAAGAATTATGTTGCATAACTGAACTATAATTACGTTGTCTCACTTTAGCCACAAAAGTGTTATGCACTTAAAAAAGCATAATATAAGTTATTAATTTTTCTTATCATATTTATTAAAACAGCATAATATAAGTTATTAATTTTTCTTATCATACTTATTTAAGTTTTTTTTTTTGGACAATTCTTTCTAACCTATATAGTATCTGCTCAATGTTAATGCTAACATCCTTGAACTGGGATGGGATTCAAACCTGTGACCTCCTCCTTGGGAGTGTCATTTAAGTTACTTGGCTTTATTTAAGTTATATAACCATTTAAGCCTTATCATTATCATTATTATTATTATTATTATTATTATTATTATTATTATTATTATTATTACTATTATTATTACTATTATTATTACGGAGTACTATTATGATAATTTAACCCTAATTATTATTATTTTTATTACTACTTATTATTATTACGGAGTACTGTTATGATAATGAATGAATGAGAACAGCTACTGAGTATTAGGGTTATTACTATAATTATTTTGCAGAAAATTAAACAAATTAAACAATTACGGAGTACAATACCTTTCTGGATGTTGTAGTCAGCCACAGTTCTTCCATCTTCAAGTTGCTTGCCGGCAAACATCAACCGCTGCTGCTCAGATGGAATTCCTGCATATAAACAATCATTCACGCACTAATACATGTCTAAAACTGATAAAACATATCAGAAATCAACCACAAATTAATCAACCTTCAGGAAAGATATCCGGACATCGAAAAATTAATAGATCGATGAAGTAATTATTTAAGAGGAAAGTTTATCAGAACACAATATGTATTTATATACCTTCCCTCTCTTGGATCTCAGCCTTGACATTGTCAATGGTGTAGCTATTTTCGACCTCGAGAGCGATTGTCTTCTCCGTCAAAGTTTTCACGAAGATCTGCTTCATTCTTCCGTTCTCTCGTTTCCCGATCTTTCCAATCTCGGCTGCTAATTTACAGGCTACTGGTATGGGCTTTTATTGATAGAGATACGATCCGATATGATTCGACCAATAAATGCTCTTGACGTGCTCGCCAAGTGTTTTTATATTTTGGGATGTTATTATGAAAAAAACGGAAAGAAATATGCGTGGTGGCCAAGTATACGTGCAACCCCTACTTCTCTCAAATGGACCGGTTTCACCTTGAATCCTTGATCGTGGATCATAAAGGGCCGGTTGCATTCTAGGGTTCAGGGATACTTCTGAAATTTCGCTTCCGTTACAGAGTTCAATGATACTTTTGCCTAAAATATGCTCCTTATGCCCGGCCTTAATTACATACTCCGTACCATATCAAAGTAGATACCTATGGTAATTAGAATGATGAATTTAAAGTTATGGTTACATATATACTTGCATAATTAACATTTTGCATAAATAAATAATGGCTTTAATACGTTTTTAGTCCCTGCAAATATGACACACTTTGTTTTAGGTCCCTACAAAATAACTTTTTAGTTTTTCATCCCTCTATTATGCACCATTTTGGTTTTAGTCCTAAAATTCCAAAACCTCTCTACTTAGGAAAAAAATTATTGTCAGTTGCCTAGATTTACTAGAAATATTTAAATTTGTTCTTTTATAATTTTTTTGAAGCTAATATGAGAGTTAAAATAATGTAAAACTAAGTATTTACATTTAAAATATATATATATATATATATATATTAAAAGTCTTCAAAAAAATAAAATAAAATAATTTTCTAATAATGACAAAGAATTAGGGGAAATCTATTAGTCAAGGTTATTTTGAAGTCAAGCGGAGTTTGTTATCATCAATGATGGACTAAAAAGAAAACTAGTATCAATTGCAAGGACGTAAAACAAAAAAAAATTATTTTGCAGGGATGTAAAACAAAATATACTATATTTGCAGGAACTAAAAACATATTTAAACCAAAAATAATCAACTGATTCAACCTTTGATATATTTGATAGAGTATGTGGGCTCGGACCCATGACCCACATACTCTTGGACATACAGGCGGTCCAAATCTACACCAGTTCCAGAAGGCCCATCACAAGAGCCCAGTCCACAATATAAGGACAGACTTTCTGTCCATGCCATCACCTCAGCATCCGCACCTCGGAGGCATGCCCCTCAGCCACAGGCCACTAGAAGCTCACCCACAGGATTTCTAGCACCACTTCTGAGGTGCACCCATGCCCCTCGGTTCCATCACTAGAAGTGATCGTCATATATCCATAATGGGTGGATTGGAACACGTGCCAACAGCCCATTAAAGTAATCGGACCTCCTAAGTCTAACACCTGGGAGTCCAACCTGTATTTTCTCTATAAATACCCCTCTTGGGGGTAGTTGTAGAGAGTTCACAATTCATTAATTACAAACTCTCTCTCTCTCTAAGCAATACCACTAGCGATTTATAGGGAATCTATCAATATTATTTTATGTTTAAACTTGTTGGGTTTCCTCCTTAATTGAAAAGTTCCTGAGAATTCTAAAATACTGTGGAGATGTTTAGATCACTCTGCATGTGTGTAGAAAAATAATGAATGTTCTAGAACATTCTTGAGCTTTCTAACTAGAGAGACGTGAAATTATCTATAAGCATGTAGAAGAGTGTAGAAGATTCTAGAACATTGAAGTTGTATTTTCTAGAGAAGTACATTATTCTTTAGAACGGTGTGAAGTGTCACTACTGGAATAATTACTATTTGTTGCGGTTCTGAACCGCATCAGTTGGCAGAGGTGCAAATAGTAGGAAAATCTATTTGTTGCAGTTCGAAACAACATCAAATAGCTAATTTAAAAAAGAGAAAAAATGACTTATTGTTGCGGTTGTCAACCGCATCAAATAACACTTCTAGAAAAATGTGGTTTGCTAATTGCTGCAGTTCACGGCTGCATCAGATAAAATTAAAAAAAAATTGTTTGTTTATACTACTCAAATGTACGAAATCTCATATATTTGCATAAAAGTGAAACTTGCTTACAAAATAACTTCACATTTATCAAAACAAACCAAGTTCATAGTTTCAAAAGGACTAATTAAGTCATACACCACGAAATTAATACATAATGAATACGATACAAAACACGGTTTTACAGAAAATTTATCGTTACTGTATAGTTTACAACTAATTATCACAAACATAACAAATTATAGGTATTTGAAACGGTTCTGACACGACCGCAACAAAAAAGTATCAAAATTTCTAACTGTTACATGTGGTCGTAGTAGAAGTGTAGAACCACAACAAATACTTATAAATTTTGCCTAATTGATGTGTTTTAACTAAGAACCGCAACAATTGGGTAACAGCAAATAAGGAAAATTCTAGTAGCGTGTGTGGAAGCATCTAGATTTTTTTGAAGAAATGTGGAGTTCTCTAAATTCTTCCAGAAGATTAGAGAAGCTTGTGGATAATTTTTGAAAGACTCTAGAAGCGTAGTGTTATATAGAAAGTTCTAGAGAAGCCACGAGGAGAGTAGTGTTAATAGGGGTGAGACTAATCATTTCTATGAAAGCCTTGGAGAGCTCCGGAGTGAGTGAGAGTCTTTCTGAGAGAGTAAAGTGAGAGTGAGGTAGTCGTCTCATATACAAAGAGTGAAGTGAGTTATTCGATTGCTTGTAAATCTCTCTTGTATATTTCAATTGTATAATATAAAGTGATATTGTAAGATTGAGTATTTGTATTGTGAGGGCTTGGTACAAGAGTCATATGGGCTTGTGGTATCACAGCCAAGGTTGTTGGAGGTAGAGAAACAAGTAGAGTTCATCGTAGGGATGGATCTCGTCTTCCGTGCGTGATCTGATGGTAGCAGTGCTATCAGAGCTAGGCATTCAAGATCATGCTCTTTGATGAGATTATGCACTTCACTTTAGAGCTCAGGTCATACATATATGGAGGCATGGAGCATAGTGATGGGATGCACAATGTGGGTGGTTCCTGGTCTGGTCTCGTTATTTGATCTGTTAGTGGTATGTTGTATTGAATGTTTCTTGATATTGTGATATTGTGATCAGGAGGCATGCTCCATTGGTAAACAATGACAGTACAAAATGAATTGCAGATCACGTGTTAGTGGAGAGGAGATCATCGTGAGCAGTGGAGGACCTAGGGGGGCAAGTGCCCCCGCTTCCGACCCCGAAATTTAAGATTAGTACTTAAACATAAAAATTGTGCCCCTACTACCTGGTAAAAAGACTAGGATTATTTCATAAATATTACCCAAGTAGAACTAACGGACTTAAATATCAGTATAGTTACTATGCATATCGCTATATTGATAGATTGAACACCATCATGGTCACTAAAATTACCATTGTAGATGCTAAGTCTTGTAGTAGTATAAAATAAACAACCACAAAGTTATGATGGAGCAAATCCTTATAGTTAGACATGTTGTTGATATGGTTACTACACTTTCTTTGAAAAGTGGCATTGATGATTTTCTTACTTAATGTAAATAATGTTTGTCCAAAGCTAAAGGTCAAAGGATATGACAACTGTTCTAATATGTAGGATGAACTTAATAGATTGAAGACTTTTATCTTGAATAAAAGTTCATGCATGAAAATATGTGTCAATTCGCGATAAATTGTTTTCAAACCAACAGACTCTTTGAATTTTTATCTATAATATGATAAATGTTAGATATATTTAATCATATTATTAAATAAAGTTGTATTAAAGAATGAAATCATAAACATGATTTATACTTCATTTTTGACACGATAGTATTATATTCAAGACAAGTACCAACAAATTTTGTGGCACAATGGGTAATTAACATTCGACATGATTCTAGTTTAGATATGAAATCTTGATTATTTTATAGTATGAAAATAACAAGAATTCTACTGTAAAATCAGAAACGGTGCAAATATGAATCATTTCTGATTCAAATTATATCTTTCTTTCAAAAAGCCCCATATATATTGTTTAGAATTGTTTTAAAAAATTGAAAATTAGACTTATAATCCATATATGTTCATTGCTTGAAGTCGGCATTGAATAGTCTATTTCCAGTTAAAAATAATAATCTGAAAGCACTTGACAAAAAAGGTTAATGATACACCAGATTCGACCCGATCGGACCCATTTCCATCTATGTGGGAGTGCCCCCGCTTCAGAAAAGTTTTGGGTCCGCCATTGATTCGTGAGAACATTGTGTACTTGGTTAGGTCTTGTGATTTGATCTATTGTTGGTGCGTTATATCGAAAGTCCGATCTTCCTGATATCGAGATATTCGAGCGACGTGTCCGCTAATAGATAACGACGATACAAGATAATTTAGTGGATCAATTCTTGCTATGGAGGAGATCATGAGCATTCGTTTCTTAACTACTCATATGGTGGGGTGTTTTCTCATAAAGCGGGAATGCAATGCATCAGTGTCCAAAATACGAGAGTTTTCTTAGGTTTTCTGAAAACACGGGAAACGTGTTTGTCTAATCCGAAAGTTTTAGGTATAGTTGGGAGACCTAGGAAAAGTTAAAAAACGGATTCTATGAATCCGAAATGTGGTTTTAATTATTTTTAAAACATAGGTATGTTGAGTAGGTTGACTAAGTTGAGTGGGGTATCTCAAGTTGAATGGGCTCTCAAGTTCAATAGGTTTTTTTAATGATTTCTTACGTTTTTTTACATTATTTAGTTACATTTTTTTTTCAAATAGGAAATCACAAATATTTCAATAAAAATATGAACAAAAATAGAGGCCCTCAAAAATAAATAAATAAATAAATAAATAAATAAATAAATTATTGATATTTGTACTGATTACATTTTAAACATGGTTCAGGAATCCGAATAGTGTTTTTTTAAAACATGCCTAAGCTATGTACGTAGAGTTGAGTAGGTAAATAATAATATGGAGTAAGTGCATTATTTTGTACTCTATATTTAAAAAGGTACAAATAATTTTATATAAATTTGTAAGTGGGATAAATAATAAAGTGTTTTGATTGGGATAATATGTACAAAAATGAACAAATTTAGTGATATTTGTAATTGGAAATATGTGTATTATTTTATGATGTAAAAACTAACAATCAATTGTTAGGTTAGTGATTGTATTAGTGAATATACATATTTAATGATATTGTATTATGAAGTTATTCAATGTTCCCGCAAAAATAAAAATATAAATATTTCATTACTCATTTATTCTTGCAAAACAACATGACAAACCAAAAAAAATATATTCATTGAAAAGAGTTACAAAATACTTTCTCTGTTCGGTAATAAGTGCAACACGCACTCAGGCACGAAAATTAAGACACCGAGTAAAGGTTTGGAACATCACTATTTTACCCTTTGAAATTAAGAAAAGCGGAAGAGGCAGCCACAAAAGAAAAGTGCTACAGTAACCAACAGTTTAAAGAAAACAGTGCGCCCTGGTCTGCTTTCACCTTCGCCCCTAGCCAGCTGCTCATTGGAAGACCTCTCTTGAATCTCGCCTAAACTCCGATAAGCGGCTCCTTCTCAACCCGGTGTGAAGCCAACTCAACAAACCTCCTCGTTTGCTTCCGCCAATCGTCATCCACTCATCCCACATGAAGATCTGGCCGCCGCAGCAGCCGGCCGCCGCCTAGAGGCAACTATTGTTAGGTTCAAGAAAAATTTACAGTGTCTCTTAGGTTGTGGACTCGTGGGGGAGTAACATCAACAAAATTGGTTTCATGTCCGCATATTTCTTCCATTTCTTTCATTTCGGTCGTAATTAAAATCCAAATCAAAGAAAAGAGAAAAAAAAATGAGGGAGATGATGGGGGAATGGAAGAAACAAAGAAATAGCTGAGTTAATCACAGATGAAGACATGCATGAATGGAAGAAGAAGAAGAACAGAAGATGGTGTAATCGGTGGGTAGGTGGTATTGGGTGGTGAGTAAATAAATTAAAGAAAATTTCTGAAAACAGAAGAGATAGGCCGTAAATAATGAGGGGCATAGAAGTCCTTTTGTTTAGTATTCCTTTCCCAAAATAGAAACGTTGCATTTATTTTGAAACTGCCGAAAAAGGAAAGTGTTGCACTTATTTAAGAACGGAGGAAGTAAATGCTAAATTAAAAAGCTCTGTCACATGCATTGACTTCTTACACATGCAAGGTTGGAAGCCAAAAGTAAATAAATGCTAAATACGGATTTGAGTAATCCGACTTTCCTTGTCCCCACACATGCTCCATTTATATTAAAACAAGGGAAATTTATTAGAATATGACTAAAACTCAATGAGTTTCTCAATCTATGACCTAACTAGTTTTAATACTTATCTATGACCAAAAATCCAAATAAATAAATAAATCTCTTTTTTATTTAATGGTTAAATGACAAAAATACCCTTATTTAAAATATGTGCATTTTGCACTAATTTCATCCAATTAAAAATAATGCACTTTATATTGCCGTTAATGCATGACATTAATGCGCAACTTTACTGCACATCCGGTAATAATCACTGCACTTCCGCCAAAATTAATTTTCTTCTCATTTACTTGAGGAATTTATTTTTAGATTTTTTTAGATTTAATAATTTTATATTTTACATTGAATTAAATATATTGGTTTTCATGATGATATTACTGTTTTGTGTAACAGCAATACTGGTCATGATCACTGCACAACCAAATTTTCAATGCATTCATTCACTGTCATTTACAATATTACTTATCGTCATATTATATGTCATCATATTCACTGCCCATATTCAACACTTATTGTCATCTTCATCGCCAATGTTCAATGCCCATATTAAATTCCCATAAATCCTAAATTCAACAAACCCTAATCTAAAAAATAATAATTATTATGAATGAGAATGGAAACCAGTTAAATGTTGGGAATAACAGGATCGTGCTAATATGAGAGAAAAACACTTCTATTACTTTCAAGAATAGAAAGAAGAGACATACAAGCTCTAACTAAAAACTCTCAAAACAACACCTCACATATCTGTCAAGGATATTCACAACTCTTCTTGGTTGTGCTATGATGATCTATTCTAATTTACTTGATGATAGAAAGACTCTCCAAGCTCTCTATTTATAGCACCAAAACTAGGTACTAAGAAGGTGGAAGGAAGCTTCAATGGTAGTTGGAAGGAAGGTCACTCCTAGGTGTATGGAAGATTCCTTTGTCATTCTTGCACATGGAGGAAACTTCAGGGAAATTAGGAATTGGATTCTTCAATTTGCTTGTACTTGGATATGACCTGGAAATTAAATTCTTCAATTCTCCCCTTCCAGGCATATTCAAAACAAGCATCCCGACTATGTCTCTGCATAGCTCTAGCTTATCTCGTGTTACCACCTTCGTCAGCATGTCTGATGGATTCTCCTTTGTATTGATCTTCACTAGTCTCAACAGTTGTTGATCAATCGTCTCTCGTATCCAATGATACCGAATGTCAATATGCTTTGTACGAGAATGGTACATAGAATTCTTGCTCAAGTCTAGAGCACTCTGACTGTCACAATGTACCTTGTACTCTTTCTGCTGGATCCCAAGTTCTTGGAGAAAACGCTTTAGCCACAACATTTCCTTACCTGCTTCAGCGGCAGCAATATATTCTGCTTCTGTAGTAGATAAAGCGACACACTTCTGCAATCTCGATTGCCAAGAAACGGCTCCCCCTGCAAAAGTGTAGATATATCCTGAAGTAGACTTTCTACTATCAGTATCTCCTGCCATATCAGCATCTGTGTAGCCTTCCAAGACTGGATCAGCTCCTCTGTAACAAAGACATAACTTCGTGGTACCTTTCAAGTACCTGAGAATCCATTTGACTGCCTCCCAATGCTCCTTCCCGGGGTTAGAGAGAAAACGACTCACCGTACCCACTGCCTGTGCGATGTCTGGCCTTGTGCATACCATGGCGTACATCAAACTCCCAACTGCTGAAGAATATGGAACTGCTGACATCTCCCCGATCTCTTCCTTGGATGTAGGGCATGTTCTTTTGCTCAACTTGAAGTGATTCGCAAGTGGAACACTTACTGGTTTGGCATCATTCATGTTGAATCTCTCAAGTACTCGTTCAATGTACTTCTCCTGAGATAGCCATAACTTGCGATTCTTCCTGTCTCGAGTGATCTGCATCCCAAGAATCTGTTGAGCCGGTCCTAAGTCTTTCATATCAAAAGACTTAGAGAGTTCTTTCTTCAGTTGGTTTATCTTCACTGCATCTTTCCCAACGATCAACATGTCGTCTACATATAGTAGAAGAGCAATGAAGGTACCGTCTGGAAGTTTCTTGATGTATACACACTCATCTGCAGTAGTCTTCTTGTAGCCTTGACTCTTCATGCATGAGTCAAACTTCTTATTCCACTGCCTTGGTGCCTGCTTCAAGCCATACAAACTTTTAGATAACTTACACACAAAGTTATCATTTGAGTTCTCAAAACCTTCCGGCTGCTGCATGTAGATTTCTTCTTTCAAATCTCCGTGAAGAAATGCTGTCTTCACATCCATCTGTTCAAGCTCCAAGTTCATACTTGCTGCAAAGCCAAGAATAACTCGGATTGAGGTCATCTTGACAACTGGTGCAAAGATCTCATCAAAGTCAATTCCCTTCTTCTGCTGGAACCTTTGACAACCAACCGAGCTTTGTGTTTCACCACTTGTCCGCTTGCATCCTTCTTCAGCTTGAACACCCATTTGTTCCTTAGTGCCTTCTTCCCTTTAGGAAGTTCTACGATCTCATAAGTTTGATTTTTCTGCAGAGATTCTAACTCATCCTGCATTGCTATTAGCCATTTTTCTTTATCCTTATGAGATACAGCTTCTTGAAAACTCTCCGGTTCTCCATCTTCAGTTAACAAAAGATATTCGGATGATGTGTACCTTGTCGATGGTATATGCCCTCGTTCAGATCTACGAACAGTAGGAACCATCTGAGAAGAGCTACCATCATCTGTGTCTGGCGGGGTGGATTGTGTCTCCCCTTGCTCTGCACTCTCTTCTGTCTCCTCGCCTTCTTCTGTTTCTGAGTTATCTTCATGCACTTTGTCCTCCTCTGGTGCTTCATTTGAAACTTGAACACCCTCATTTGACTTCTGAGACATTGTGGGTTTTTCAATGTCTTCTATTGTCAAATCTTCGTGGAACACAACATCCCTACTTCTGAACACCTTTTTCTCCTTAGGATCCCATAGCCTGTATCCAAACTCTTCATTTCCATAGCCAACGAAAATGCATGGGATAGTTCTTGCATCGAGCTTCTGCCTGAGCTCTTTGGATACATGTGCATATGATGAACAGCCAAATACTCTAAGATGTGAGTATGTAGGATCCTTACCTGTCCATAACCTCTCTGGAACTTCAAAGTTCAGTGGTACCGAAGGTGATCGGTTGATAAGGTAGCATGCGGTGTTGACTGCTTCTGCCCAGAATGACTTCGGAAGCTTAGCCATATTCGGCATGCTCCGGACACGCTCCATGATAGTCCGGTTCATTCTTTCTGCAACGCCGTTGTGCTGAGGGGTGCGTGGTACTGTCTTCTCATGTCGAATGCCATATTCTCTACAATATGCATCGAACGCCTTAGAAGTATACTCGCCTCCATTATCAGATCGGAGACATTTCAGCTTCTTTCCCGTTTCACGTTCCACCAAGATGTGAAATGTCTTGAAGCACTCAAATACCTGATCTTTCGTAATCAGGAAATACACCCACACTTTCCGAGAAGCATCATCAATAAAAGTCAGAAAATATATGCTTCCACCGATTGATTCCACCTCGAAAGGACCACAGACGTCGGAGTGTACCAAACTTAACAACTCTGATCTTTTAGCTGAAGTAGAACTAAATGATACTCTATGATGCTTACCAAACAAACAATGACTGCAAGGACCCAGTGCAACATTCTTGTCGATGTTGATAAGGTTCTTCTTGATCAAGGTAGTCATCCCTTTCTCACCGATGTGGCCGAGTCTCAGGTGCCACAGATTCTGAGAAGTCTCCTCAGCAATGTTGAGGCTATCCGTACAAATCCTCAAATGGGTTTTGTACAATGTGCCACAAACATGTCCTCGAGCGATTGTCAAAACGCCCTTTAACATTTTCCAGGTGCCCCTGTTAAAGTGGTTTTCATACCCCTGTTCGTCAAGACATACCACTGACAGGAGATTGAGACGAAGGTCTGGAACATGTCTGACATCCTTCAAAGTGATTGTGCTCCCAGAACTCGTCTTTATTTGTACATCACCAATTCCAGCTATTTCAGATGAACTGGAATTACCCATCTTCACTGCTCCAAAGTCTCCAGCTTTGTAAGTTGTGAAGTAGTACCTGTGGGGAGTAACATGGTAGGATGTTGCAGTATCTACCACCCATTCAGTGTCCTCTCTTGAGACGTGAAGGCATGTTTCATCATTGATAGTACAATACGCCACATCACCTGAGATTGTGATGAGCGCTTCACCACCCTTGCTCTTCGCTTGAGAATTGCTCTTGCCTCGCTCCTCTAGCAATTTGTAGCAATTCTTCTTCATGTGACCCTCTATACCGCAATGGTGGCAGGTATAAGAAGGTTTCCGGCCATCTGATGATCTCCCCCGACTTTTTCCCCTGCTTTGCCATTTCCCTCTACTGTTTCTTTGTTGTTTTCCTTGTGATCTTCCTCTATTCTCTGTCACAAGGGCATGAGTCTCATCTGTGCTCATGTCTTTCCTTCTTGCCTCCTCATTGAATAGTGCATCCTTGACCACAGACATGGTAAGTTTGCCATCTGGGGCTGAGTTGCTGAGAGTAACAACTAGTGTCTCCCAACTATCAGGAAGGGAACTAAGAAGCAGTAGAGATTGCATTTCATCTCCAAGTGGCATTTCTACACAAGATAGTTGATTTACCAGACTCTGAAATTGACTAGTATGTTCGGCAACAGAAGTTCCACTTTTGAGCTTCATATTGACAAGACGCCTCATCAGTAGGGCCTTGTTCCTAGCAGTCTTGGCCTGGTACATATCTTCTAACTTTTTCCAAAGGGCATAAGCATCGGTTTCTTGTGCAACATGGTGGAAGACACTATGGTCAATCCATTGTCGGATTTGACCAATAGTTTTTCTATTAATTTTCTTCCACTTTGTTGACTTGGCCGGATCAGAATTAATACCTTTCATCTCTATTGGATCAAAAAGGTCTTTACAACTAAGGAAATCTTCCATCCGAGGTTTCCATAGCGTGTAGTTGGTAGCCGTGAGCATAATCATAGCTCCGGAAGATGAAGTTGACTCGTCAAAGGTCCTTTTCACCTTCTAAATAATTTTGATTTTCTGTTTCAGAAAAATCGGAGCCGAATTTCGAAAAACGGGCAGCACCGTTGCGTCCGGAACGGCCGAAAATGGTGGGTAGGCACTTTCGGGGTCAAAATACAATTTTCGAAAAATTATAGGCCGAAATTGTAATTTTTTCAAAAATTGAGGGACCAAACTGCAATTTTTCAAAATTTAAACTGACCGGTGACGTGGCAGATGACGTGGCAGTGACTGGGCGATGACGTGGCAGCTGACTGGGCGCTGGTGAAAGTTGGCAGTTGACTGGTGACGTGGCGGCTGACTGTGCTGGGACTGCACATGTGGCGCTGACGTGTCGCTGACGCAGCTCTGGCTGGCTGATGACGTCAGCCATGACGTCAGCTGTCATCAGCCTCTGTCTGCGCGTGATGACGTCAGCATGACGCAGGCAGTTTTTGGCCGGCGTTTGGCGGCGCGTACGGCAGCTTCCGGTGGCCAAAAAAATCCTTAAAAATACCAGTTTTCTCGTCTCGACGAGACGAATCCAACAGTATATTCAGATTGCAATTCCGAGCAATACTGAAAAACTCGATTTTTCAGACAGTAGAATTTTATCTGAAAAAATCTGGGAAAAATATAAAAAGCTCAACCTGGCTCTGATACCACTTGTTGGGAATAACAGGATCGTGCTAATATGAGAGAAAAACACTTCTATTACTTTCAAGAATAGAAAGAAGAGACATACAAGCTCTAACTAAAAACTCTCAAAACAACACCTCACATATCTGTCAAGGATATTCACAACTCTTCTTGGTTGTGCTATGATGATCTATTCTAATTTACTTGATGATAGAAAGACTCTCCAAGCTCTCTATTTATAGCACCAAAACTAGGTACTAAGAAGGTGGAAGGAAGCTTCAATGGTGGTTGGAAGGAAGGTCACTCCTAGGTGTATGGAAGATCCCTTTGTCATTCTTGCACATGGAGGAAACTTCAGGGAAATTAGGAATTGAATTCTTCATTAAATTGCTGCCAATATGCCAGCAATCAACCACAATATAGTGCATAAATGTTCACAGGGATCGAGTATACTCTTTGGGAACCACATATTGTTCCTCCAACGAGGCAACAGCATAAGGCATTGGGAAACCAATTGAGAAATATTAATATAATAATAATAATCCTCAAATACCTCAATGATCTCCTCGATCAATTTCTATACGGTAAATAGGCCATGCATATATTATATATATACATCTGTATAAGTTCTATATCTCTTGTCGACCAATGAATCTTTAATTTGAGACCATGGTATCGTGGTGTTTGAAGCTTTTCATCGACCAACAGCTTCCCACCCAGGTCACGTCGGGTGAAATTGCTCCCAGCAGCGGCGGACACAAAGGGGGGCAATGAGGGGCTGCCGCCCCTCCGAAAAAAAAAATTCTAGGTATATTTACCCCGAAATTTTTAATATATATGTATTTGTATGTATATTCTTCTACTGCCGCCCCTGCTATCGGGAAATCCTGCGTCCGCCGCTGGCTCCCAGGCCAGAGACCGATATTAGAAAGACTGTTGCCGTGCTCCCAGACTACAGATCTGTTGAAGGAGGCCGCGCTGGCCGGCGGCCGACAGCTAAACGGCGGGTGGAGACTCAACAACGGCGATTGGGTGTGTGGGCGGCGGAGGTACACATGAACGGCTGTAGCAATGGTTAGGAAAAAAGAAGTAGGGAATTAGGGTTTTATAGATATAAACCAAAGGGTATATATGTCCATAAAAATTATCTATAATTTAATTATTTCGATTTTTAATTTTAAATTTCGAATTTTAATATTATTTTAGGGAGAAAACTTGTTAGGTCATAGATTGAGAAACTCATTGAGTTTTAGTCATACCTAGGATAATTATCTCTTAAAACAAAGGCACTAATGAAAGCGTGGAAGCTCCCGCATGCAACCCTACGAAAGTCGGATTTCACTACCCCGTTTCCCGTATTATTGTACCCTATTTCTGACATTCGTATTTTGGGAATGAGATCTAAAAAGTCCCGTAAATCCATCCTTTCCTCCTGATATAAGTTCTGTTTTAGAGGAGCAACTCACATGTAATATGGAGATTTATGATTCTAAATGTGAGCATGGTTATATTTTATGTGTTAAAATATTGTTAAAAGTTACCTCATAAAAAAATCCTTTGCTATACCTAAATTTAAGATTTCACGACTAAAACCCATGCATGCATTCTACTCCAAAGATTTTTTCTCTAGCTGTTCTTTTTTGAATTATAGTGGCGTTATATAAATATCGTTATCATATGCGTAGTATAAAAAGCACGTCCTCATGTATTTGTCCATCATGAAATCATTAGTGAATTCTCAAAGCATGAGAAACAGCCAAAAGCTAAGCTTAACAGTGCCTTGTCACTGGGAATTTAAAACAGCCGCCCACTTGGGATTTAGGAACACGCTAATTCGTCGATGAGTCACACTAGTAATTATCATATTGACTTATTGAGTATCCACCGTCCCACAAAAACTAAGGAATCTTTCATTATTTAAACATTTCTAAATTAACTTTCTCATTTTTATTTATCATAATCAAGTGTTTCATATTTTTTTAAAAATAAGTGTTTCAAATTATTTCTCTTCCTTCAATTCACACGATTATCAAATCTTCAATTATACGAGAGTAATTTTATTTACTTGATTATTAGATGTGTAAGTAGTATACAGAATATAAGTATAATTGCTCATTTAATTCTCTTTTGGCCGGTACAAGTACAATAAAAACATAAGTGTAAGGAGGTGTACGTTGTGTTCGTCTTACCATTATTCTTAGGAAAAATGGAAACTAATAATCCAACCTTTTAGCGATCTTCTTTCAATAATCCCACCTTTTGATTATTCATGAATAATCCAATCTTTGCACCTCATCTTCATTCACTGGTCCCTGACCAGTTGATGACCTGCTATTCCAAGCTATTTTCTTATCTTTGCAAATCATTATACCATAAATCTCATCTTTTACAAAGATAATATTTTGGAAAGATAAGAAAATAATTTGGAATAGTAGGTCATTAACCGACCAGGGACCAATGAATGAAGATGAGGTGCAAAGGTTGGATTATTCATGAATAATCAAAAGGTGGGATTATTGAAAGAATACCGCTAAAAGGTTGGATTATTAGTTTCCATTTTCCCTTATTCTTATTGGTTATTATTATTTTATTTAGATCAAATCAGATTAGATGAGGGAAATTTAAATCAGATACAAACGTTTATCGTGTAAATTGTCACAAATTAATAAATTATACATATGAAATTACCATCAATATGCTATATCATATTAATACATCATATAAAATTGAAGATTATAGAATAATTTCATATACAAAAATTTGACATGTTAATGGTCATATTATATGTGTGTGTGTGAAATTATTATTAATATGTTAGATTGAAACAATGAAATGAATATTTCCCTAGAACAAAATGGAACTGGAGTTTGGTTCGAATATATATGCTTGCTAATATATTCATGTTCAAATTATTCAATTCAATCAATACTCAAATCTTTAATATTCATTAATAAATTTCTAAATTCTACAAAAAAATGGCTATACTTTAAAAAAAATATACTATGTATAATTTATAAAATTCCTTCATGGCTTGAGTCCGGATTAAACTGGTCATCAATATACTCGAACTCGGGTTGAATAACTATTCGAACTCAAAATCTAGCACGTCTTCACACTGGCGGAGCCACCTTATATCCAAAGTGTTCTCTTGAACACTCACATTTTTAAAAAGTATATAAGAATATGCATGTGTGTAAATTCACACTAATTATTTATTGATGTTCAAAGATTTATTTCTAGAAAGAGCTGGGGTTTTTTCCAGAATAATGATAAATAAAAAAAAAATACAAAATTGGGGCTGAATTAAAACTATTTACCAAAATACTGCTGCAATAAACTCTGGTTCAGCAAAGTCGTCAAACCATTTGGGGACTTATGCTTAAATTCGTAACTCAACAAGAAGGAAAGAAAGAGCTCAACAATTGAAATGATTCATGGACCCACACTTTAAAAAATCCCTCTTTTTTTAAAATGGTTATAAGTTTTTTATTTATAATTCGATTTTCATAAAAAATATATCAAAATTCACCATTTTTTGTTACATTTCATAAGACACCAATATTCAATATATAAAATAAAAATCTGAATATACAATTAGTGTAAGTTTTTAGGTTACAATTTTTTTAAGTAGGTCAATGTTCTAAAATTAAGATCTCATGATTTCTAAGAGCCCGTTTCGAAATATTCAATTTGACTGAATCGGCCGATTTCGCTGAAGTTTATGAGGTTCTAGATAAAGTGCCTGGATTGGCCGATTTTGAGCCCGTTTTGTGACTCTGTTTTCAACTTACCAGCCAACTTTTTAACCAAGCACGTAACTTTTAATTTCGCACGTAACTGTAGATGACCATTTTAGCTATTTTTCATATATTTTTCCTTTATTTCACTAATAAAATATATTCTAAATATATTTTTTAACAACCACTTCAGTCAGAACTTCATAAATTTCAGCAAAGTCAACCGATTTCAGTGTTACCAAACGGCCTATTTGTTGATTTATGATAAAAATTATACAGAGTATATAAATTATTTTTTATTCTTAAGGAATTTAAGGAAAATAAAAAATTATGAAGAAATATTGAAAGTGGTCATCTACAGTAATTTCACTTAGTACAACAAAAAAAGTAATTCCGACCTTAATCTTTCTTATTATCACACAATTTAAATCAATTATTTACATTAGACCGATCTGATGTAGTTCAATGTCTCCTTATTGACACTTCTGACCAATAAATTAAATATCCCTTAATTATAACATGAAATTGTGGTATACAATCGTGAGTTCTAATTTTAGAACATGAATTTATTTAAAAAGTTTTGAGACTAAAAACCACCACCGTACCCATCAAATCTTCAGATTTAATTTTTTTTATATTCAATATTGGTGTCAACAGTTTTTTCTAAAAGGAATTTTTTTATTTATTGACACTGAGAGCCTGCTTGGTGACTCTATTTTTGGCTTATCCGGTTTATTAGCTATTTTTTCTCCAAATAAATAACTTTTGAATTCGTGCGATGAATTGTGTAATAACAACAAAAATTAAGGTTGAAGTTACATTTCTAGTTATATTGACTGAAGGTATTTACAGGACCCTTTTAACTATTTGTTCATAATACTCCCTCCGTCCCCGAAAAAAGTTCCCACTTTCCTTATTTGGATGTCCCTAATTTAAGTTCTCATTTCCTTAAATGGAAAGTTATCTACATCAAAACAGTGCCAAATAGTGCAAAACAGTGTCAAACAGTGCCAAACAGAGTCGAAACAGTGCAAATTTACTTGCATAAAAGTGTGTGAAAGTCAAATGGTGAACTTCTTTCAGGGACAGAGGGAGTACTATTTGTTCATATACTTTTTATCCACTAATTGTATTTTCAATTTTTTGTTTATTTTATATATTGAATATTGGTGTCATATGAAAGGTAATAAAAAATTATGAATTTTGGTATATTTAAAAAAACTTATAACCATTTAAAAAATTATGAATTTTCATATGAAAGGTCATATGAAAATCGGATTATATATAAAAACTTATAACCATTTAAAAAAAGAGGGTTTTTTTAAGTGTGGGTCCATGAATGATTTGTATTGGTGAGCTCTTTCTTACTTTCTGCGTGAGGACGGGCGTGAGTTATGATTTTAAGCACAAGTCTGGTTTGGCGACTTTGCTTAACCACAGTATATACCAGCCGTATTTTAGTAAATAGTTTTAATTCAGCCCTAATTTTGTATATATTTTTTTATTTAGTATTATTTTGGAAAAAACTCAAAGAGCTTGAATACTCAAAACCAAAATCCTAAATCCGCTACGGCGTCTTCAACGAAGCTCGTTAAGCTCCACTAGTAGGTCGATAGCAGCCCTAAACTAAAACTTGCGTTAACAATGACGATTTTTTTTAGTATTTAGCTCATCTCACCTCTCATTCTTAGATCTACCAATGATTTGCACCTTTATTTTCACCTACCCTAAATGATTTGCACCTTTATTTTCACCTACCCTAAATGAAAGTGTCCAAAATACTTTGTATAGGTAGCAAACGTGCCTTAACGGGAGCCGAAAATAAGGGGTGTTTGGATCTTATTCTTAAAACTGTTTGCTCCTTCAGGGAGCAGAAACAGAAGCTGAAGTGTTTGGATGAAAGTGCAGAAGTGATTCTGGTACTCAAATTTACTCCTAGAATCAGTTTTTTTAGAAGATGAGGGTGACCAGCTTCTGAAAACTGATTCTGATTCTGCTTCTGCTTTAAAAAAGAAGTAGATGCAGAATCAGTTTCAAACACCCCTAAATTAGACCATCGATCCGTCCATTTTCTTTATTGAGACAACGCACCGGTGGGCATAGCTCAACTGGTAGCGAGGGAGTGCCACAAGGGTTAGGTCTCGGGTTCGAATCCTGGCAACTGCGATAAGGGGTTACTATGCTGAAAAATGCATAGGGCCTCTGCAAGTACCGGGGACGGAGCCTCACTCTCTATCTGTCAAGTTGTGATTATAGTCCAACTTACATCCTCCCATCGTACTGTCTGATCGGTGTTAGGGGCCCCACGGATGGGGTGTCAGGTGTCTTTTTTTTTTCTTTGTTGAGACAACGGGGTCTTTAAAAAATCAGTTATTGTTACAGTTAAAAGCCTGGCCGACTGGTCCTACCTCAAAATGTGGTTGCGCGGCCGTATAAAAGCGCCTTTTTGGAGTCAGCCGTCAATTTCACTTCATTTCAGTGCATATACTTTTAAATTTGACTCATTTTTTCTCTTTCTGCTACCCCCATACTGTTTGTGTTACAGCCTAATTTCCAAGGATGCAGCGCGGTTCCAAGCTTCGAAGTCAAGCCGAG
The DNA here is from genome assembly GCA_945859915.1 of Cuscuta epithymum. Taxonomy (NCBI): domain Eukaryota; kingdom Viridiplantae; phylum Streptophyta; class Magnoliopsida; order Solanales; family Convolvulaceae; genus Cuscuta; species Cuscuta epithymum. Next base: position 1,912,166 of record CAMAPF010000951.1, on the reverse strand, counting down.
GTTTATGTTTTGTGACGATTTCTCCCATATTTCCCCACTTTCAATAGTTTTCTGTCAAAATCTGTATCGGATTTGTTCGTCTTTTTATTGTTTCTCCGGAAAGAGGAATTACAGGGATGATGTACTGAAATTTTATGTTTGCTTTTCACATCGCCGCAGCTTCTCTGGCCGCATGTGGTGATGCCAAAATGGCTCAAGATCAGCAACAGAGATTCCGACTACAGCGCCGATTCTGAGCTAACCTCTGACTCGGATTCTGATCAAGGTTTTCTCCTCACCGGTCCCTTTACAGAACACTATTGTTTTGATTCTAGAGCTAGAACGGTTAATGGATCTTTTTGTTGATTAATACTCCCTCATCCCGAAATGAAATTTCCGATTTGACCTGCACATGTTTAATAGAGTTTTGTTTTGACTTTTCAAGTATAGCTTTACTTTACGTCAAATCAATCAAAAAGTAGATAAAAAGTAACGGTAGTCGTGACTTTTTACTTAAAAAGTGATTTCCTTTTATAGAAGTGAGAACACGCCCATAAAAGAAAAGTGAAAACTTCTTTTCGGGATGGAGTTAGTACATGATCACTGCAACAATATGGCATAGCGTTTAGATTTATCATGGCTTTTGTAGATTTTTGTGAGTTTCCCAGGAAGCCACGGCTTAAGGATGAAAGTGACTGCGAAGTTGAGATGGATGCAAATGGTAATTTAATATGCTTCTCTTTTTAGTTTAATTGATTGAGGTGGTTATTTTACCTCAATTAAGAATTTAAGATTGATATAATATGTTTTTGTGAAACTTTAACTTTTCTTTAGTTTTACCAATTTTATTAAAATTGTTCTACCCTTCGAGATGGATCTCTTAATTTTGTGAAATTTAGCTTAAATAAAAAAATCCCGATAGACATTCTGATTGCATGACATATCAATTTCCAGTTCACCTGACATGTCAACTATATCTAATATCTATATGTACATAGCCAAATTATGGTAATAGTATCATATCTGCTGTAAAATTCTTATTATATGTAAAATTTCTAACAATTCAAGCATATGTTATAAAAATATAGATTTATTTCATCAATATGAAACTTTATATTCTTACAAAGTACCTGTACGTCTATTAATCAAACAACTAAATACTCCAAGTTTAGCTCCTAAAAGTAGTTGTATTACATTCATACAAAGTACTCTGTATATAATAACAGACGAGGGTGCTGATTCATTCCGCTCTAGTTGTGGTATACCACAATTCTTTTTAAGAATGTAAACCTTTGATCATGAAGACACAGTTAAATAAACTTAATCCTTCATAAAATGATGTCCAAATACAACATTCAAGCTTCCATCTGTTTAACATTTTCAAGTATTCAAAAGATATGGCACCAAGGTAGCATTTGGTTGAAATTTTATCGGGTCACATATCTAAATCAGGTAAGCTGCACAAAATTAAATGTTATAGCACTTTGAATTAAATTGAAAAAAGTAAAAAGTTCAGCCAAAATGAAAGTTTTAGAACCTGTGGCTGTCTTTCACCAACAACCTTTAGTTTTCTATAATAATAACCTTTTGTTTTTATGACTTTGGTGTTGGGATTATAGAAACGTTTCCCAGGCTAAGAAGAAGGAAATCAGAGACATTCAGAGCACAATATATAAGTTCAAAAGAAGTCAGGTATGTTTTCTTTTTAAAACTGATTTTGGATAGATAAAGAATTTAAAAACTATTATGCATATCTACATTAGTTTTCCTAGTGCACCATGCAATTTTTTTGGTTACATTTTAGAGCTTGTCTGAGAGAAAGAGATGATTTTCTATCTTTTTATATAACTTTACTAGGGTATGTGTTGGCACATGGAATGTTGGCGGAAAACTTCCTTCAGATGATCTAGATCTTGAAGGTTGGTTAAATATTGGCAAACCGGCTGATATGTATGTGCTCGGGTAGGTTATAGATTTTCGCTAATGCCTTTTGTATTTTTCTTGTTTGAGAAGGTTTGACCTGGCAGATGGTTATAGTTACATTCTTGCTTTTCTATTGTGATCTTATCTAAAGATCAAGTTCCAATTCAGCTTTCCATGTACCCATCAATTAGTTATGAATCTTATGATCACTTTGATACAGTGCTCTGGCTGAAAGCAACTTCTTATGTATACTTTTATTTTGCAGCTTTCAAGAAATAATTCCATTAAATGCTGGTAATATCTTTGGTTCTGAAGATAGCCGCCCAGTTTCAAAATGGGAAAACATAATCCGAGAATCTCTCAATCAAATCCCATCAGGGAATAAGTTCAAATCTTTTACTGGTCCTTCTTCACCCTCAAGGTTTAAGCGTTCTGAAAATATCCATGATATCGAACAGAGAACTGTATTAGAGTCTGATAGTGATGAGGGAGAGGAAGAAGTTGTTCCTTTGGGTGAAGAGGAATTCAATGAATATGTTGAAGTCAATGATAGAAAGGATATGATTTTCCCTGAAAGGGAGTCTTCTTTGCCAAGGAGAATAGACAGATTAAATTGCTTTAAACATGAAGAGTGTGAAGAAAATGCAGATGAACAGAAGTTACAATGTGGAAAGAAATTAACCAAAACACTTGGTGCTACACAGAAGATTGGCCTGTGCTGGCCAGAACCACAATTAGATAGTCTTCCCCAAGACATTTTTGAAAGATCTAATTCATTCAAATCTCTGAATTCTATAAAGGCTTCCCAGTCTTTCAGAACATATAGATCCTTCAACTTGACTTCTAACAGTCAAAATAAAGTGCAACCTGATGTGGCTCTACTTGGAGACATCGATCTTGAATCTATGATAAAACGGAAAAGAAGGCCACCATATGTAAGGATTATTAGCAAGCAAATGGTTGGCATTTTCTTGACCATATGGGTTCGTAGAGGTTTACGAAAACATATCCAGAATTTGGATGTGTCTACAGTTGGTGTTGGTGTAATGGGCTTCATAGGTAACAAGGTTTGTTCTGAATCTCAAAGTTTTACCACTAGAAGGAACTGTTGTATTCATTATATCACTCTTGAGATAGTTGGGTTCATTTTGATCTCCAGAAATACCAAGGAATGAAAATAGAAAGGAAAAAAGAGAATCTTTGGAAGGGAAAAAATTGTGTGGGTAAATGAAAAGTTGCTTCGAACTCCTAATGTCAAATTTATATATTTATTTAAACTTATTTTATGTATATATTTCTATAATAGGAATATTCAAAAGTTTAAACGTATGTAAAACTATAAAAGTTTTAATCAAAATTGATTTTCTTTCTGTGGGTTATGTTTCTGTTCCCGGTTCCCTTTTACTTTCAAACTCCAACTATAGCCTCAGGCTGCATTCTGACAAAACCATGTTTCGATTGCTTTTTATAAAACTTCTTTTGGCATTTGGCTGATAGAGAGGATTGCAAAATCTGCTCCTCTATAACATATACATATTCTGCATTCCAGGGATCAATATCGGTTAGCATGTCTATACACCAGACCCTTTGCTGTTTTGTTTGTACCCATCTAGCATCGGGGGAAAAAGATTCGGATGTGGTAAAAAGAAATGCAGATGTTCACGAAATTCAGAGGAGGACACACTTTAGTGCATATTCTACTATTAGGCTTCCTAGAAGTATTAGTGACCATGAGTGAGTATGACAGTTCTTTCCCCATTCATTAACTTTTGGGGTCCAAGAGACATAATTTTACAGTGTTTTCTTAAACTAAAGTCATACTCCGTACTTTTTACCCCATTTGAAGTAGTTTCCTTTATTATGCTTGAAGCTGCTATCATTGAGGTTTTTCATTTAAATTGGTGCAGGAAGATAATCTGGCTAGGTGATTTAAATTATCGTATGGATTTGTCATATGAGAAAACACGGGAACTAATATCCAAAAAAGAGTGGTCTAAGTTAACTGAAAGTGATCAGGTAAAACTAATCAAGTTTGAATTGAACTGTTAGGCGATGTTCATCCCTTGTGCTGAAGCAGTAACCTTCTATGTATAGCAGTATATGTTATTGAACCTTGCAGATGAGTACATCATCATGTTTTTGTGCAGCTTACAAAAGAATTGAAGAAAGGACACACTTTTGATGGATGGGCTGAGGGTATTTTAAATTTCCCACCCACTTATAAGTATGACATAAACTCAGAGAATTACATTGGAGAGGATGCAAAGTGTGGGAAGCGTACTCCAGCCTGGTATGTGTATTTTTTTAATCCAAATAATGTATATCTTAAAAATGCTCACTGGAATTTAATATACTCCAATACCATGTTATTTAAGACTTGAGGTTGGATCCTAAAAAATCATCCTTTTGAGTATTGGCAAGAGTAGACTAATAAGTTGTGTGTTCTATAATTTTTTCCTATGAAACATTGGCTTAACATGACTCCCCACGGATTCACTCAGGTGTGACCGTATTCTTTCATATGGGAAAGGAATGCGGCTTCTTAACTACGGGAGATCTGACATTAGACTTTCTGATCATCGGCCAGTGACTGCGTCTTACATGGTAGAGGTTGAGATATTCTGTCCAAGAAAATTGCAGCGCGCCCTCGCTTTTACTAATGCAGAAATTGATAAAGAGGATGGAATTCTGACATCTTGACCACAAAACTTCAAAATGACAAAACTGTACCTTATATCAAAGCTTATGGTAATTATTAAATTTGTCATATTGATTTGGCGGTATAGAGTGCTATTTATGGAGCCATGGAGGCTCTAAGAGAGGGTAACCCAAAGGACTGAGGAAGGGATGAAGAGGCTGCATGTCACCAAATGCAAGTATGCAACTATAGCTCTGCTTGTGTTCTTCCGATTCTCTTATTGATCCACTTTGTTGATTTGTATATTGCATAAGTTGGTGTTGTAACTTCTGTAATTATTGATAGATTATTTGGCTACTTTAGGCATAAGCATGGTATCTCTATAGCAATGGAACAATGATATGCACTAGTTAGTAGTGCATAAATGTGTGTTTTTATATCTTGTTTTGTGTGGATTGTTTACCATTTGTGTGTAGTTGTAAACATTTGTTTACTTTTATTTGTAAGTATTTTTAGCTTTTATTTGTGAGTTAGGAAGTTTTGGTAGAATTATTGCCAAGGAAAAGGAAGAAAAAAAAGGAGAATGCTGCCCAGGAGTGTAAACCCGACCGGGTAGAAACCTTCACCCGGTCGGGCTTGAATTAACAATTGCGATCTCCAGGAAACTGCTTAGCCCGGTCGGGCCCTATACCTCACCCGGTCGGGTGAGACTTGACCGAAGACAACCCGACGTGCTGAAGAACACTAGAACGTGGGAAATATTTGATTCGGACCGGTACCCGGTCGGGTAGATACTCTACCCGGTCGGGTACCCGGCCAAATGTGTTGAAAAAAACCACCTATAAATAGCACACTTTTCCTTCACTAAAAGAAATCCCTTCTTCCATACTCTTAAGCTCAGTTTAGAATAGTATTTCTTTTATATTTTTATAGCATGTTTAGTCTCCAAATGAGGAGCTAAACTCTTCCATCTTGGTTTTGATACTTTGGAGCTTAATGAATTTGTAAGTTGTGAGTTATTCTCTTTAATCTTCTTCCTTGAATATTAATTCTTCCTTTAAATACTATTTCAATGTTGGGGAGTGTTACTAAGATGACAATTAGTTAACATCTTGACATTAATTATAGTAATAGCTATTTCTTCCTCTATGTTAATATTGGGGAGTGTTACAAAGATGACAATTAGTTAACATCTTGATATTAACTATAGTAGGATTCATCTTCTTTAATATTCTTCCTTGAGTATTAATTAATTCCTATTCATATTTCATATTAATATTTTGAACATTACTTAAAGGATCAACTAGTTTTGTTTCATATATTAATTATTACTAGAATCGGTCGATTAATACGCTTGTTATTAATTCGGTCTTTTCGTGGTAGTAAACTTGGGTTATTAATGCATGCGTTTCATGGTTAATAAACCAAGGGGAATTAATTATATTGATTAAACCAATAAACCGCTTGTGTTGAGGTTATCAATCTCAGTCGTTTTCATCTTGATTTTATTGCTACTATCGAGTGAATATATGGCGCTTGTTCTATATTAACTCGGTGGTAAGTTTTATTAATGAACGCGTCTCGTTATTAATAACTACCCTCGATGAATTGGATATACTCCTCGATTGAGTATTCGAGAGGAAGATAGTTAAAGATATAACCGGGATCGACGAACATTTCATTAAGTGGATAAAAGCAAAACCAAGTCTTCATTTCTATTAATTAAACTCATATAAGTCGTTCATCTTTGTATTTAATTAAATTAAATCATTCAAACCTAAACCCCCCTTTTTTGTTACTAGTTATATAAAAAGAGAAATATTCCTTTCCCTGTGGATACGAACCTTACTACACTACTACATACTCCCTCCGTTCTTTTTTAATTGCAACACTTGCCTTTTTTGGAAGTTTCAAAATAATTGCAACACTTCCTTCTTTGGTAATAAGAATTAGCTAAAATGACTACAATACCCTTAATTCATTCATACTCAATCTTCCATCCTCACCCTACCTATGTTCCGGAGTATTATTTTGAACCACTCGTCCCAGACCCCTTCCTCCTAATTTCATGGCCACCGATGGGACTGGGAGATAAAAGAAAACAGAGGGTTCATCGCCCATAGACGTCGTGTATTTTACAAATCGACATCACCGCCGGACGCTCTGAAGTTATTCAACGTCTCAGCACCAACGTCAGCTAGATTAAAGCTTCTGGACCCGGAGCTCTCAGCTCGTCACTGTGGAGCTCGGGAATAACGGTGATGGTGGGGTTTTGCGGGAGAGGGATTGAGATCTGGATCCATAGCAAAAAGATGGATTGGTTTTAGCCCACGTTGTCATGGGATTTGCAAGACTCGTTCTTTTCTTTATGGCCGCCCCTACAGTTTTGCCTGAATTTGTTGGCGGTCCGTGATTTTCAGGCCTTAAAAACGTAGATCCCCTCTTGCTATGGATTTTCGGTCTCGCCCTTTGGGGTGATGGCTCACACAGAGATGGTGTTCGGTGGTTGCTGCTCTCACCTCATATTTACAGATATTGAAAGAATAGTGAATCAAGATAAAGGAGATGCGAGTAATATCAAAAGGCGAAGAAGATAAACAATGGGTAGAAAGAAGTACGACATTTGGATTTCCTGTCAGAAAGTCTGAGCGAAAGTAAACAACCAACAATTCAAAATAAGGGCAAAATAGGAACAATAACCTCTATCCGTAATTCCTTAAAAACTGTGCCCATCTCCTATGTTGCAATTAAATCGGAACGGAGGATAGTATTAGTGTTGTATTGTATAATTACTTTGAGTGCACACCACGACAAAGTGCACGTCAAGCAACTTTTGGGTTCAGATAAATTTTTTTATCTTGTCAAATATAAAATATTGCGTAATAACTTTTGCCTGACATATTTTATCATAAATATTTATTCCTCTAAATAAATATAACCCTAAATATTTATTTGAAATAATTACATATTTATGACTAAAATAAAAATTGTTTACAAAAATATGATTAGTGACTAAAGTAGTAATGAAATTATGGTAACTTGTGTTTAATTTTTAAACTTAAGCAAAGTCGGTCTTGGGGGGTGCAACAGGAGCGACCGCCCTAAGCCCAAGAAAATAGCAAGAAAAAATAGGCCCAAAAATATTTCTTTATATGTAGTGTGAGTAAACTCCTTTTTTTTTTAATTTTTTAACTTAATTAATTAGACCCAATGTTTAATTTTTCAAATAAATGTAAAGAGGCACGTCTGTCTTAATTGTCTTCACATCTCTATGCTTTATAATCTTTTTAATTAGGGAAAGTTCCCGAAATGGGACTAAAAATGTTCGAAAATTCCAAAATAGGACTGTCATGTTTTTATTCCCATAATAGGACTAATTACTGCCAAATTTGGAAAATACTGCCATGTTTGAAGTCAGGTACTGCCAAAACCTGGCAGTAATTAGTACTATTTTGAGAATAAAAACATGGAAGTCCTATTTTAGAATTTTCAAACTTTTTTAGTCCCATTTTGGGTAATATCTCTTTTAATTACAATATTATCAAGTTATGTTAAGCCTCCCAATTCCAAAACTCCCAATTGGCAAAGCCCATCCAAATTTATTTGTTGATTCCAAATCCAAAATCAACAAGATTAAAGCGGTGAGTGCCTCAGCGGTTTGTTAATAAGCCAATCAATCAAGGAGGCCAAATGGCGATCGGTGATTAAAAAACTTCTTCTTTCAATTCAAGGCTTCAAACAATCCAATAATGATTAATGACCAATAAACCATTCTTGATAAAATGGGTGAATCATGTTGGGATAAAGAGAAAGAGGAGAAGATCAGAAAAGGTAGGCTTAAGGTAGGCTTAAGTTAGAAGGGGTCAATGGAAAAATTTGTTTTTGTTAAGAAATTGAATCTTGAAAATTCCGCGAGAAACGTTTTTAAATAATGTTTTTCAAAGTTAAAAGTTCTGATGAATTATCTGTGATCAACTATGCCTCAAGAAAGACTTGATGGGTTAGCAATTTTAAGTATTTAGCATTAGATGTTGAAAAAAGCTGACTATGATTTTGCTTCACAATGTTCCGCGAGAAAGAATTTTAACTAATGTTTTTCTTCTATGTGATACTTGTGTTGTTAATTTTCACCAAATATGTATTTTAAATGATAAAAATAAAATGAGATTCTTTTTTATTTTATGACCTTTATTAGATAATTTTGTTATAACTATTATTTAAATTAGTATAATTATTATCACGCACATAGGTCCAAAAATAGACAGGACCGGCTCTGAACTTAAGTTACCACAACACTACATTGTAGTAACTATTAGTCATATTTATGTAAATAAGTTTTGTTTTAGTAATATTTTTATAAAAATCCCTATTTATTTCTCACATCCAGTTATCATAATCTATTTTATCATAATTCTCAAATACATAATTTCATTCAAAATAATCACATTTCTCAGATACATAATTTAATTCAAAATAATCGACCACAATCTTAAACAGTCCATCTGACAAGTAACTCCCGCCAATAAAAGTTCAACCAAATAAAATTACAACTTTATTTAGTTTAAATGACAACTCATAACCCTCCCTAACAAGAATGGGAACGCTAACAATGTCCCTTCTAATTTCGGGAACGTGATGCACTCCATGTAAAGTAAGAATTTTTCTTAAAGGAAATTTTATTTCTACTTTTCCAACACCATGAGGAAAGCCCAACTATTGAACCCATTAAAGTCTGAATTAGAATTTCTATTTTGGGAGCTAATAATAATAAGGGCAGCTACTATCTCAAACATAAGGACAGAAAGAGAGCAATGATTTGAGAGAACAAAAAGTCACAAACCATATTGCCACAAAAAAGAGTCACAAAACATGAGCTGAACTGTTCATCCCGTTTTTTCAGCAAACAGCAGCAGAAAAGTTCTGTTTCCCAGAGATTGGGTCGTTGGATCATCGTGATTTTGGGCAGCAGCTACACAGCATCTGAGCCAACACTCTGGACGGTGGATATCGGGTTTTGAGGTCCGGAGTTCGGGTTTCGTTGGTCTGGACAATAGCTATTTTTCTGGTAATATATTTCTTATCTTGACTGTATTTTGATTCCATACACCTCTAGTATTATCTAGAGAAGACTTCGTATTGCTCCATTGATGGTGACAGTGGATTTAAGTGGCCAAAATGGTCCCATGATTTTTCCCTAGTTTATGGGGATTTCCATGCTAAAATTTCTGTGTCATTGTGTTATGTGTGCTTACTATTTTTATCTCAATATCTTGGTGCACAATGGTGTATTGTGTGTGTTCTAATTGGATTAAGAACACCCTATTTGTTTGCATCTTCAAAGGTTCATTCAAGCTGGGAAAATTTAGCCAAATGAAAATTAATTCCGCATTTTATTAGTTACCGTTTGTGGCTGTTTTTCCCATCAAATCAGTATCAAAGTCGAGTTCTTCTGTATTGCGTTAGACTTGTTTGAATGATGGAAGCTAACACAAGTAGGATGATAAATTTGAATGGTTTTAATTATCATGTTTGGAAAGGCAATGGAAGACCTTCTTTATGTGAAGGATTATTATTTGCCTGTGTTTACTACTGATAAACCTGAGAGTAAAACAGATGCAGAGTGGAATATTTTGCATAGACATGTTTGTGAGTATGTTCGACAATGGGTTGATGATAATGTCTTGAACCATATCAGTGGAGAAACTCATGCTCGCACTTTGTGGAACACGCTTGAACAGTTGTATGTTCGAAAGACCGGGAACAATAAATTGTTTTTAATAAAATAGATGATGAGATTGAAATATCGTGGTGGGACTCCTGTCACTGATCATTTGAGTCTTTTTCAGGGAATTATTAATCAGCTTGCAGGAATGGGTATCAAGTTTGAAGATGAAATACAAGGCTTATGGCTTCTTGGCACTTTATCGGACTCATGGGAGACTTTTAGGACATCATTGTTCAACTTTGCACCGAATGGTATCATCACCATGGAATTGGCTAAATGCAGTATTTTAAATGAAGATATGAGAAGAAAGTCACAAGGTTCCTCTTCACATTCTGTTGTCTTAGTTACAGAAAGTGGGGGCAGAAGTCAGAGTAGAGGTCCAGGTAACAAAGGGGAGCATCAAAGTAAATCCAAAGGAAAGTTTGATGATTTTGAGTGCTATCGTTGTGGTAGAAAAGGGCACATAATATGGTTCTGCAGGCAATTGAAAAGGAGAAGAAAAAGAGTGATTACAACAATCAAAAGAACCATAAGAGAGATTAGGGCGGTAATGGCAGTGTTGAAGTTAACACTACCACCGAAGAGTTCCTCATTTGTTGTGATCTAGATATGGTCAACATTCCGCATGATGATTCGATTTGGGTTGTTGATAGTGGTGCTACATATCATGTAACATGACGGAGGGATTTTTATTCATCTTACACTCCAGGTAACTTTGGTAATGTTAGGATGGGTAATAATGGACTATCAAAGATTGCACGCATCGGAGATATTTTCTTGAAGTTTGATTGACACCGGGATATATAGAGTTGGTTTTACATAATGTAAAACATGTTTCAGATATGAGACTTAATTTGATCTCCGCGGGCTTACTTGATGATAGATGATGGTAACAGCAACAACTTTGGTAACGGGAAATGAAAACCCACTCATGGTTCTTTGATTGTAGCTAGAGGTAAAAGATGCTCAATGTTGTACATGACACATCCGAAGATCTTCAAGGAAAGGGTCAATGTTGTGGTAAATACTGACATGACTGGTTTGTGGCATAAGAGGCTTGGTCACATGTGTCAAAATGGAATGTTTCTTTTGTTGAAGAGAAATGTGTTACTGGGTGTGCATGAAATTCATCTAAAGAAGTGTTCCCACTGTTTGGCACGTAAAAAAACAAAGTTTCCTTTAAGAGCCATCCTCTTTCAGGAAGGAAAGTATACTTGATATGGTGCATTCTGATGTTTGTGGTCCTATGAAGACTATGACACTTGGTGTTTGCTCTTACTTTGTCACATTCATTGATGATCACTCCAGAAAGGTATGTGTTTATACCTTGAATCTAATGATCAAGTATTTGAAGTGTTAAGCAGTTTCATGCTTCGGTTGAGATACAAACTGGAAAGAAACTCAGGTGTATTCAGACAGGTAAATGGAGGTGTATACATTGGCCCCTTTGATGCTTATTGTAGAGACCATGGTATTCGACATCAAAAGAGTTCTCCCAAGAAACCGTAGTTGAACGGATTAGCAGCACAAATGAACAGAACTTTGATGGAGCGTGTCAGATGTTTGTTGTTGACGGCACTTTGTCGTGGTGTGTCTCAAAATAATATCCAATACAACGATTATACGTAGTATAACGAAGTAAGGTTCGTATCCACAGGGAAATGAATATTTCTCTTTTTATGTAACTAGTAACAGGGGGTAAAGTTGTTGTTGAACTTGAAGTATATTTAAACACTAAGTTGGACGACTTATGTGGTTTAATTAATTAGAGATGAAGACTTGGTTTTGCATGTATCCACTTATTGAAATGTTCGTCGATCCTGGTAATATCTTTAACTATCTTCCTCTTGAATACTCAATCAAGGAGTATATCCAGTTTATCGAGGGTAGTTATTAATAACGAGATGCGTTTATTAATAAAACTTACTACCGAGTCAACATAGAACACGCGCCGTATATTGACCCGATAGTAGCAATAAAACTTAGGGGATGAAAACAATTGAGATTGATAACCTCAACATAAGCGGTTTATTGGTTTAATCAATATAATTAATTCCCTTTAGATTAGTAACCATAAGACGCATGTATTAATAATCCAAGTTTACTACCGTGAAAGGACCGAACGATTAACAAGCGTATTCGTCGACCGATTCTAGTAATAATTAATACTCCGTATATGAAACAAAACTAGTTGATCCTTTAAGTAATGCTCAAAATATTAATATGAAATATGAATAGGAATTAATTAATATTCAAGAAAGAAGATTAAAGATAAAAACTCACAACTTACAATTCATTAAGGTTCAACGTAGCAAAACCAAGATGGAAGATTTTAGATCCTCATTTAGTCATTTGGAGACAAAACATGATAAAAATATAAAGTACTTAACTAGACTGAGCTTAGAAGTGTACATCAATTGGTAATTCAAGTGTGAAGGAAAGATGTGTATTTATAGGAAAATGGGAGCATGCATGGATGTGTACCTGATCGGGTATATGGGGTACTCGATCAGGTACCTTCAGCAGGTTCTAGGAAGTTTGAAATGTTAGCCATACCCAACCAGATGCGTCGGTGTACCTGATCGGGTACGACAATAAATCGTGGTCAAAATGTCCCTTACACGTCCCTTTGTTCTCAGATGTGATCCGATTTGCAAAATAGGTAGGTATCCAATCGTGTATAGGGTATATCCGATCGGGTACAGCCCAAAATCGAAATCTTCTCTTTTTGTCTTGCATTCTTGCACCTTCGTTCCTCTTTTGGGATCACCAATGGTCTCTTGAGTAATCATGTACCTGTTTTAGCTCAGAATAAGCCTAATATAAACAATTTACAATGATTTAAACAAACTAAAATATTACACCAAAAGTGTGTAATTTTCAAAATAACAAACTACAAAACTAATTAAAAATGGAAACATAACAATGGAAATTACATGAATCTCAACTCCCATACGCTTAGTTTCAAAATAAGCCAAATGCTTGCACAAGAAAATAATTCATATATGGAGAAACAGTACAAAAATAAGCCAAATGTTATTTTTGTACTGTCTTTTGAATAGGAATTATTTTTCTTGAATAGGAATTATTTTCATATTTATTTCATGAATGGAGAAAAAGAATTTTATATATGATCAATTATTTCATTCATTTTGTTTTGTAGTCTAAAAATAAATTAGTTTCATCCATTTTTGTATCAAATATTTTTTTCTAGTATGTTTATTTACACCATTCAATTTTTTTGAAAAAAAAATGCTTAAAAAATTTATATGGTCTGTTACTTTCGTTTATTCAGTTACCGACCAAAGTCAAACTACTATTTTTGGTTGATTATTGTGATATTATCAGTCGGTTTCGGTTGGTCATTAGAGTGAAAAAATTTGATCAGTTATTCGGTTAAAGATCCGTTATTTGACTGATCGACCCATCGAATGCTTAGCTCAGGGGTGTTTGGAATCCATAAATTAGTTTCATCCATAAACATAAGTTTAGAATCCTGCACTCTCATGAACTCATTTCCGTAACTTCTCCCTGAGGTCATTTGTGTAATTCTCGTTGCTCACATTTCTCTTCATCAGCCGCACCCCAACATCATCGAAAGAACACCTTACCCGCTAGAATGCTTTTTCTTCGTGCAGATACAGAGAGGTTTTGCATTGAAAAGATCTCAGACTCTTCTTAGCTGAATGTTCCCTTATCCATTGCCTTACACAGAATCAGTAAGTCTTCCATTCATTGAAATTTTTTCTTTCTCTATTTTAAAAAAAGTTTCTTTCTCCAAATCTTATTCAATCATTGCTGGCCCTTATCTCTTTTCTAAAATTAGTTTACCTAAATAACTTAGTGATTACATGGAGTCCTGAGCGATACATGTTTTTAACTGATTGAACGAGCTTATAACCTATATATCACTATTATTGATATTAATCACGCAACAACCAACTTGATACTAAAAAGGGGATTTTTTTTAGTGTGATATTTAATCAAATCATTTAGCATTGCTATTTAACATCATCATCATCAAATCATTTGAGTTGCTTTGTGCATATGGAAAAGATTGGAATTATTTATTATGGACTATATTAAAAATATGTTTGATGAAATGATTCACTATTTTTACCCTATCGATGGTGTGTTTATACTTTATATATGCTGGATTAGTACGTGTTCTGAACTTATGTGAGAAATAAACATTTATATACTTTTTCACTCTTAAACCATTGTTATGATAATGTGATCTAAAGTCTTAGCTCAAAAAGAATTTGTTAAGGAAAAATCTGCAATTTTTCTTCTCTTCGTCTTACTTTGGTTTGTTTCCATTGTCAATTTGCTCTCCATGGCATTAGAGTTGAAATGTCGTTTCCTGCGATTATTTTTATCTACCACTACTAGAAATATAGTTATTTGCTGCTATTATTTTTATCTATTCGTTGTGGTTCTGAACCGCATCAATTGCCGGTACTGCAATACTGGATTCTCTATTTGCTGCGGTTCCGGACCGCAGCAAATACGATTTAAAAACGAAAATGAACTTATTGTTGCGGTTCCGGACCGCAGCAAATACGATTTAAAAACGAAAATGAACTTATTGTTGCGGTTCCGGACCGTAGCAAACACAATTAAAAAAACGAAAATGAACTTATTGCTGCGATTATAAACCGCAGCAAATACTTTTTTTGAAAAAATTACTCCGTATTTGGTTAATTGATGCGGTTCTGACTGCAGCAAATACTTTTTGAAATATTTAGTTTGTTTATGCTATTTAAATACACAAGTATTGTTTGCTACATCAAAAATCCTTTTTTCATATTTCAAGATAACAGTACTCACTAACTTATGAAAAATCTCTAAATTCATAAATTATAACTTCAGTCATGCATCACGAGAATTATTACACAATGAACCAATACAATTAATACATAAAATATGTGTTTTCACTTTTCACTTTAATCTACAACAAACTATCACAAACACAAATGGAAAATGTTTCACGAACTTCAGATATTTCATCACTGGACAAAGGCTCATCCCTTTGGGTGCTCTGATAAACCTAAAGTATGAAATATTTACCATTAACTACTACATATGTATTTACGTATGTACGAAAACTATTGAAAAATATTGCTAGTAGTTTCTTTCTTTTTAAGTTTAAAAAAATTGTTCAGCCCTTGAGCCCAATTGTTGGATCATAAAAGCTTTAGCCCAAAACAATTAATTCCCTTTCTATCCTTCTTGTTTAAGTACTTTGCGACCCCATCCTTCTCGTTTCAATTTGAATTTCAGATCGAATGAAAAATGAGATAGATACCCGTTGAAGGAGCCTGCAAGAAAAACAAAAAAGGTAATTTTCTTTAATTTTATGGACGTTTCATGAATGGAAGAACACTGAAGTTATTTTGTGATTGTTTTTTTCAAATGGAACACTTTTCGACAAGGGTATCTCTGATTTTCCCTTGGTCCATAGCTTTCTAGTGCATCCCTTACATAGTGCCATATTTCTATCATAAGTATCATCAGTGGTATTGTTCTAAACAAAAGTATCACTAATAGGTATACTTTCAGTGATTGTCTGTTATGGTTTTAGTTAGACACTAAAATTCCATATTTTTTTCACCATTTGTCACTGGCTTATTGTATAAAAAAAGTATAAGAGAATGATATTTAGAAATGGAAAACATAAACTGGTTGAACCAATGAAGTAAAACTGTAAAATGGCTCCTAAATCTCAGTTTAACTCATTTTCCACTTTCTTTTTACGGAACCCCTAACTTGTAATCTGTTTAATAATCGAAATAGCTAGGCTAAACAAGAATGACATATAATGGAAATATGTAATATGTAAAAATAGAGTGTCTTGACCCCAAAAACATACGGAGTATATAGGAAAAAGTGGCTGGGTCAAAATAGAGTGTCTTCATCCCAAAAAAATGTGTTTTAGCCTCCCCACTTTGCTTCATTATATCCTAATGTATATATGTGTGTCTCGTCTTGACCCCTAATATAAGATAGTCAAGTAGCACCTCTAGTGCATTGGCGCTTATCCAATCTTAGAGCTTCAAAAGACCACCGTTATTAGGACTTACTATGTTGAACCACTTGGGGATTACAAGTTTACAACTTTGGGTTATTTGGACAATTAAAAAAGTATGTTGATGCCATTTAAAGTAAAATATAGTTCAAGTTAGATCAGCTCTTACCAATGAAACCATACCACTTGCTAATTCAATATAATTGCCTTAGTTTTCCACTTTTCCTAAGAAAGGGGTGGGGTGAGGCTTATCATGAGGATTACACAGCACTTCCTCATATTACATTGAACTTTTAACTATGAACTACATGATATTTCATACTATTTGAACTATGAAGTATGAACTGCATAAAACTCCACTCTTGTATTACAGAACATAAAATGAGAACAACAAACTGAATATTTTAATTATACTACCACAGGCCATTTTATGTTTTCACATCGCATTGTACTTTATCTTTTTTCTAAAACTTAGTTTAAAAAATTGTGCGTCGGGGGCGACTAGACTCTTTGTATTTTCCTAGCCCTTTTATACGTGTCTTTGTATTTTCTGCTCCTACATATAGTTAGTATCAAAGTGAGGCCTTTTCTGCTGTGCAGCCTGTGCCCATGGTGCTAGACCATTTAAGTATCAAAGTGAGGCATTTTCTGTTGTGCCCATGGTATCAGATCATTTAAATGGCTCAAAGTGTTGACCTGATATATTTTGGATGGGAGTTGGGGTAAGAGTACGTCCAGACATGTTTTTTTAACATGTGTCTTTTTAGAAGCGGAGTAAATAGTACCCAAATTGACTACTTCTTAGCACATCACATATACTATTTTCTGTTGTGCCCACCATGTTGGGTACTATTGAATTAATGGAGTTAGTTTGTTATTCTTCCTGTAACTTTATGACTTGGAAACATTTTGTATGAAGTGTTGGAAAAATAAAGAACAATTGTAAGTTTAAGCCTCAGAACTTTTCATGGTATTATACCATAGCTCAAAAGAAAGAATTAGGAATTATGATATCCGCTCATCATGGAAGGCAAGCCATAACATTCATACATATCTCCTTTTGAGCTTTAACTGTATTTAATGACTAAAATAAAGTGTGAAAACATATTTACAATATTTATAGAAACAATATGTTCACTAATGTTTATTTATATGTCAAACAAATAAAACAAAAGGTAACTGAATGCCTTTGATTATTGCACAAAATAAAATTAGCAACTTTAAAATATTGAGTTAAAAAGTTCAAAGATATTGCCGTAATCAAGGAATTTAATGTTAGATGTAAAATTTGTTGAATTTGACTAACAGCCTGGCCCGGCTGGCCGTCTTAGCAATCAAGCACGATTGATGTTTTCAGTCAAGAGACAGAGATTCTTGACATCCAGTTTTCTTATCGGACTGACCCGGCGATGGATATGTACCAATATGGGACCAACCGTGATGAGCTTTGGCGATGGAAGTCACGGAGCTTTAGGCCTACCAATGTCCACAATGGGTTTAGGTTTTGATGCTTACGAGCCGACTCCCATTCCGTGCCTGCCTCGTGATGTCACCAGCATTGCTGCTGGCCACTTTCACTCTCTTGCCGTCACTCGTAAGGGCCATGTTTATGCGTGGGGCCGTAACCTCGAAGCTCAGCTTGGTCGCGATCCTCTTTCTCCTAGGTAGTTCTCTGTTGATATAATCCATGTATGTGTGCATTTTTTATTGTTGAAGTGTGATAGAATCTCATGTTTTGCTTATTTTATTGGTAGTAAAGTACTTTTTTATTACGATTTTTCTAAGATCTTGATAATACTAATAGAAAAAACTTGTGCGACGTGAATGAGGTATCCGAAAACATGAAACTTGCAGCACGTAAATATCTTTTACCTAAATTTACATCCGTTGATGTTCTCTTACATTTATATGATGTTTTACTTTCAAAGCTTTAGTTATTGTTTGTACAGCCTTTGAACATGAAACATCATACAAATCTAAATTCCAATGGTATGAGTTTGTGCGTCAAGATTTCTAGAGAACTTCATCATTTACAGGTTGTATCATAAGAATGGGGTCGTCTTTACAACTGCACGGGAAAATGAATAATTTCTCTGTTTTGATTCGTTATTTAGATCTGGAAGCATTGAGGATGTGGGGATGTTGTTTACACAAAGTTTGCTCCTTTGAGTAGATTGCAACACTAATGTATGTATCCTTTATTTTCTTCCTTCTCTCGAATTTAATTCAGAGAAACATGGAATGAACCGAAGAGGGTAGAAGGGCTAGATAAAGTGAGAGTCCGAGCTGCATTTGCTTCTGGTGTCGTCTCTGCTGCCATTGCAGAGGATGGATCTCTTTGGGTTTGGGGAAGTTCTAATAATGGACAACTAGGCCTGGGTAAAGGACTTTCCAAGGCTCATATACCCACCAGGGTCGAAACACTTGCTGGAGAACATATAGTTAAGGTTATTTTCCAACCACGCTGTAGATTGAAACTGAACTTATACTGCCTATGATCATGTTCTTTATCTATGCGTATATATTGTACCATATCAATCTCATAACAGAACATGACTATAGAAATTATATGAACTTATCACTGCCCCATGATATTTTTATGCAAGTAGGATATAAAAATATAACTATGCTTTTAGAATTTCTATCACTATTTCTTTGTAAGGAGGTTGTGACAATGACATTTGGGGTGAAGTATTGACACTACTTTTCTGGATAAATATATAGTGTTCCCTTCTTTGCAGCAGTGCCTTGAGCTCTTCTCCATCCTCCAAATAAGCCTCTGATCAAGCTTTGATCCTCTGAGCTGTGGCTGCAATCTGCTTCCACACAACATCGTTCCTAGACCTCCAAATTCCCCATAGAAGCATGATAGAACTGCAGCACTTCTTAGGGTTATCACTTATGAAAGATGTTACCCAATCTGGAGTCGAGTAGCCCTCCTCCTTCACTACTAAGTTCCACTTCTGCAATTTCCATAATTCCTTAGCTAAACGGCAACAACTGAAAATATGTAAAGTTGTTCCCCTCTCCGTAGAGCAAAAAACACAAGCCTGCAGACAACTCACCCTCCTCACTGCTAAATTGTCAGCAATAGTAGACTTCCAACACACAGTTGCCACATAAACACTTTGACCATTGGTGGAATGCTAAGAGCCCAATTGGTAACACTGTACTGTAATTGACTGAATCGGCTGATTCTGCTGCAATTAATGAAATTTTGTCTGAAGTGGTTGTATTGGTTGATTTTGCTTATTTATGAAAAAATTATATTTAAAATATTTTTCATTAATAAAATAAAGAAATAAATATATGAAAAACAGCTAAAAATGATTCTCTACAGTAACTTCAGCAAATGTAGCCAGAAAAGTAACTCCAACCTTACTTATTTTGATTATTATACTATTCAGCGCGCAAAATTAAAAGGTACGTGTTTGATGAAAAAGTTGGCTGATAAAGCTGATAAGCCCAAATACATGTTTACCAAACGGGATCTAAAATTCCACATACAGATCCAGCAATTTCTTGTCCCTGATCAAATTCCTCGTCTAGCAACCTGCAACTACTCTAGACTTTTAGCAGCCTTTAGTATCCCAAGGACAAATGATTTGATCTGGGGCTAGCCTCTTGCTCACAGGAATCCCTAAAATACTTTCTCGGTTCCTGCTAACAAAAAGATCATTAATCATGTCAATATCCCACCCGCTCCTAATATCTCCCCACACTTTAATTGTCTTGCCATCTCCAGCTCGCCAATGGAAACCATCTTTAATACTACCTCTGTCCCGCTAAGATTGTCCCATTTTACCTTTTCGGTTCGTCCCACTAAGATTGTCTCATACCAAATTTGGTAAAGTTTGTGTGGCCCTAAATCATTCTTACTTTATTCTTACTTTATCAATTCAATATCAACCACATACACCATTTTTTATTAATTTGCGTGCCCCTCCCTCTTGTCCCATTGTTAGTGGGACGGAGGGAGTAATTGATATAGTTTCCCAAATACTTTTCCTCACTAAAGATGGATTATTAGTTATTACCCAATCCAGCTTAAACTCCTTCAATCTTCTGAACCCCATACTACCCCTTGACTTAAGAATACTCAGTCCTCCCCAATTCTTCCACCAAGTACCCCTACCAGAACAGCCCTTTCAACCAGAAATGTTCATAAGTCGTTCAATCTCTAAGCACATGTCTTGAGGTAATAGAAATACATTCATAACATATGCAGGCATAGGTTCAATCACTGTTTTAAGGAGAATCTCTTGACCTGGACAAAAACCTATGTTTCCAGCTGCTCAATCAATTAACTACTCTTTCTTTGATAAAGTGAGAACTACCCACCAGTGAGGGAAGACCAATATAGAACGCCCACTGCTCCAAAGATTTGACCTCAAGCATGTCTGTAACTCCTCTGTGACACCCATCGTTCACATTAGCACTTATATTTATAAAACTTGTCCCTTGGTTGAACAAATTATCATATTTGACTTGGCTGCAAGCTTGCAACTTTTCATCATCACCAAATTACATGAAGAAATAGTTTTATTTGGTGCATCATGATGACTTTTTGGGGGCAAACAACGCTTTTGAAACATGAATTTTGTTTTTGGTATGGAAAGAGTAATAGACAATTAATTGACAGTTTGACATTGGAAATTTGAATTTACATCCCGTGCTCTATTGTATTGTTGCTTCAAGTTCATTTGGTATTTGCAGCTATCATTTGGTTGGGGGCATGCCCTAGCAATGACCAGAAGTGGGAAATTGTTTGGCTGGGGATATTATGCAGATGGTAGAATAGGGAAGATTGGGAAAGAGTTAGAAATTTCCCCATTGGAATCTAATTCTCCTCAGTTTAAATCATTGGAACATAATTTGTCAGTGGAGGAAGCTGCTGAACAGTCGGTTTTTGACGCCATGGAGAAGGAAAAAGATATGCCTGTTATATGGGAGCCTGATTTAGTTGAGGAACTACATGGGTTGAAAGTTGAAGACATCGCTTGTGGGCTTGACCATTCATTAGTTGTTTGCAGTAAGTTGCCATGCTTTTCATTCATTTGTGTTTGGATTTTGGAAAAAGATAGGGAAAGGAAAGAAATTGCTACGGAGAGGTGATTTTCTTATGTTTGGTTTTATATTGGGGGAAAATGGAAAATGAAATATGATTAAATTTCTTTTTAATGTATATTTAGATTTCATATTTTCATATGAACCGGAAACAGTCTCTCTATGCTTTAGTATAGGGGTAAGATTGCGGACATCCGACCCCCTTTTACCCCACTGAAGGTGTGGGAGCCTTTGCAGCACTGGGGTAATGATGATGATGATAATTTTTATATAATATAAATGAATAAATAAAATGAGTTTGAACAAATTTAGAAATATAGAATTATTGGGTTTGTGCGTATATCTCATTTCCCCCAAAGTTTTCTTTCCTACTAAATTTTCTCCACGTTTTTGTACTTATTTTCTTCCCAATCATTTCCCAGGTTCCAATTGGATCCTCACCAGTGGGCATTTAGGACTACATGATATGAGCACACAATTTTTAACTTGAAAAACATGATTGAATATTGAATTTCAGATGATGGAACACTTTTAAGTGGTGGAAGCAATGCATATGGGCAGTTAGGAAGGGCAAATCAAGATTTGGGAATGCACACTGTTGACATAGGCTTTCGTACCTTGGGTATAGCTTCGGGTTTAGGGCACTCTTTGGCAGTTTGTGAAGTTCCTTATTCTGAAGTAGCATCAGGTGTTGGAATTAAGGTTTTTTCATGGGGATGGAACCAGAATAGTCAACTTGGGAGGCAAGGTCCAAGCCACATCCCCCAACAGGTTGAAGGGCTGGATGGTGAGACCCCTAAGTCGCTGTCAGCAGGTCGTGCACATTCTCTTGCTCTCACTGCAAAGAATGACGTTTGGGTGTGGGGTTGTGGTAAAAATGGAAGATTAGGGTTATGTAGTTCAACCGATGAATCAGAACCAATGATTGTAGATTTCTCTCAAAGTTATGAAGTTTTGGAAGCTGTGGCTGGCTTAGATCATACACTTGTGCTTGGAGAAATTTCTTGTTGATTTAATTTTACAATGCTTTCCTTTCTTAGTTTCTGTAGCTTAAAAGAACAAAAAATGTTGACATTAGTCCACTTTGGTCGATGACTATTATGGAGTTTTGATTTTATTTTGTAACTTTTGTTTTGTTTTGTTTCAGATTTTTTCATTTATGGTGTTATTTATGACGCGAGAATCACTTAAAATTGTTTGGATAGATGGATAGAGCAAAAAAATGACAATAAATTCACAATCACGTACTCCGTATAGGGGTGGACCCGGGCAGGTTCTGGTTCGGGCGTGGCCGGGCTTTTGTTTGGGAAGTAAGGAACCGGAATCGGAATCGGCCTGGGCCGGGCCGGTTCCCGGTTCATTTTTTTTTAATTTCTTTTGATTTTCTAAATAACCCCTGACCCCCCTCCCCCAAACCCCCCCCACCCCCCCAAACCTTCCCCCCCCCCCCCCTTCCCCCAACCCCCAAAACACCCAACCCAACCCGGTAGAAAAAAAAAATTGAAAAAAAAAATGGTCCGAACTGGCCGGGCCGGTTCGCATTTTAGGGGGCCTGAGCCTGCACTGGGATTAGACCGGTTCCGGTTGGCCCGAACCGTCCCCAAGACCGGGTACTGGGCCGGTCCGGTTTCGGGTCGAGCGGCCCGACCCGAGTCCACCCCTAACTCCGTATAAAAACAGAATAATGGTTAGTCACCACTCACCAATGGTAGGAGTGGATTAATATTCATAAGACAAGTGATTTTTTTTCTTCAACAAGATAAACACCATTAAAAGTATTGTTTTGAAACCTGAGAATAGGAGTACATGGTCCTCAATACATATCATTGTGAAGGAGTCGATTAAGAAAAGGTCAAATCATTGGATGTGTAAGTTGCCTCCTGAGTAGGGGTGGTTCGGTACGGTATACCTTATATTTTTTCTCATACCTTTGCCGTACCAAAACTTTCGGTATGCAAAATTTGCATACCTTTACCTTACCGAAGTTTCGGTATACCGCATTTCGGCATACCGAAGTTTCGGTTCGGTAACGGTACGGTATCGATAAATTACCGTGCATGTCTCCCAATACAAAAAATTATCATAAACTAACGAAATATACTAAATCGTTATTACTAGTGACATATTAAATCTATTATTAAAATGTTAGGAAATACAATTAATAATCTATTGATGTCAATTCAATATTGAACAATAATTATTATTAGTATATTTAAGCAGTTCAATATACAACATATTAAAAAGTAACACATTCTCCTAAAATAACTTGAACAATATAGATATAGTTAAATCAATAGTGATCTCTAACAAAAATAAATTAAACTATTCAAACAACATGGATATAAAATCATTTATTCCTAATATGATATTGTGTATTTAGTCATTTTTTATAATTTTTTAAAAATTGAATAAGACTTTCGGACAAAGTTGTGTGTCTCGACTCGCTGAATCCCTATGTAGATACACTTGTCACATAAGTGTATCTATCTTCACTCGTCAGCTACTTAGCGGCCCAGCCATCATGACTTGCAAGCTCTTGGAACAAGATGGACTTGTTTCTTGACATTTGTACATTACTCATTAGTCATTTAAGGTTAGCGTAGTAGAAGTCTATAAGGTTATAGTGGGTAAATTGGGCCTTTATTTTTGTGTCTTTGTATTTGTAACCAACTTAAGTATTAATTTTAGGCTTCAAAATTGTAATGGATTTCTACAATATATTAGAATTAAAAGTAATTGTTAAGTAGGGAGTCGGTACGATATTATACCGGTATACCGCGGTATTTGAAAACATATACCGTTACCGTACCGAAAATGACGGTATACCAATATTTCGGTATTTTCCGGTATTTTTCGGTACGGTAAGTGCGGTATACCGATATTTCGGTATTTTTGCCCATCCCTACTCCTGAGTCCCTAAATCGTACATCCTAAACCACTCACCCTAAACCTAACATCCTTTATCCATACACCCTAAACCTTACATCTGAAACCCTACAGCCTAAATCCTACACCCTAAACCCTAAATTCTAAATCTTGCACCCTAAAACCTACACTCTACACCCTATAGGGTGTAGAGTGTAGGTTTTAGCTAAACCCTACACTCTAAACCCTAACCTAAACCCTAAACCCTACATTCTAAACCCTACACCCTAAACCCAAAATCCAAAACCCTAAACCTTAAACCCTAAACTCTAAATCTTAAACCCTAAATCCTAAATCCTAAATCTTAAACCTTAAACACTAAATCCTAAACCCTAAACCCTACACCCTACCCCTAAACCCCAAACACCAAACCCCAAAACCCAAACCTCGAACCTCAAACTCTAAACCCCTAACCCTAAATACTGTGCTATAATTGGCTTTTTGTTTATATCTTGTCAAATGACTCACATCCATTTGATCACTTTGTTTTTCTCCGGTTAATTTAACTTACCCGACATTTTTGAATTGTTAAACAAATGTTATATATATATATATATATATATATATATATATATATATATATATATATATATATAGAGAGAGAGAGAGAGAGAGAGAGTAGTCTTCCTGTCCAGCCGGCCTGACGGGAATCGTCGTCCGGCCTAGGGCATTTCGGGCACTTCCCGGTGGAATTTTTTGATGAATTTTTTTGGGCATGTTCTTCATGAAGTCTAGTTTATCCACACCAAATTTTAGCTAAAATTTCGATCGGGAAGGCATTCAAATCATTTTTTGAAGTTGACTGCGCAGTTTATATGTATGAACTGCCCAGTTAACTTCAAGAAATTATTTGAGTGCCTTCCCGATTGAACTTTTAGCTGCAATTTGGTATTGATAAACTAGACTTCTTGAAGAACATGCTCAAAAAATTTCATCAAAAAATTCCACCGGGAAGTGCCCGAAATGCCCTCGGCCGGACGGCGGTTCCCGTCAGGCCGGCTGGACATGAAAACACACACACATGCACACAATATATATACAATAGTTAAAATTTTAGGTGTAGAAAATTTATATACAATAATTATATATATATATATATATATATATATATATATATATGACTAAAACAAATGTTATTTATAAACATATGACATCTTAGGTGTAATAATTATAATAGTAACTTATATCTAATTTTTATAATTCAGGGGCCACGAAATTATTCTAAGTAATTATAAGTCATATTTGTACAAATAAGTTTCATTGCGGTAATAATTTTGAAAGAACCTCTATATATTATAATCAAAATTTATAATGGATTTCAATATTAGGAACGTTAATTGATTTTAATAATGTATATTGGTGTATAAATTTGTATAATAATGAAAAAATGTCAGAAAATTTCCAAGTATTCTAAACACAAGGCACATTAGAAAATTTCTAACTTTTCTCATTTCCTTTTGATCCTTTTCGAGATGCAAATATACCATCAGGTGGGTAAAAATATCAACAGAGATATCGTTGTAATATCTCTAACATGTGGTGAAAATGAAGAAAGAAATCATATCCAGCCTTCAGAGAGGCGTGCCTCAAGTAAATACTGCCTCAAGTAAATACCATTGCTTGAATTTATCATAATGAAACAAAATGGTGTTTCAAAATGGTCTACTGCTCTGCACAGATATTTGACTAGAATAATGTATCGGCGTATCAGAAACGTTTCCGTATCAAATACTCTATTATATATGTATCATACGTTCCCGGATCGTATCTGTAATTTATTAAAAGTTTCCAATTTTTTGGTAATTATTTTAAAGTTTCGGATACCCGTATCCTGACGGATACACGTATGGACTTTTAAAAAATAACAACCAAAATTTACATAATGAAATTCTAAAAAAATGAAAAAACAAACATAAATTTTACCTTGTTTTAATCTCACACACAACTAACCAGCTAAGTATATGGATGACAAATAAAATATGGGATGTTGGTGGAGATGGCTTTGGGAGCTTGGAGGATAAATGAGTACTTGATTTCACCAACCTTTCCATAGATGTACTAGAATTGGAGGTTGTCTTTTTTTTAAAGGAAAAAATAATTAAAATACCCAAACTTTGAAGGGGTGTGACATAAACACCCCAAACATTCACAGGTAATTAAAATACCCCAAACTTTATATAAATAGTTATTTTAGCACCATGATCATGTATTATTTATTTCAAAAATGTAAATTTGTTGTGTTAATTGCATAATTTAAAATAGCAAATTGAAAACGTTGCAATTATATAGAGTGGGGGGGTAACAATATTTATTTTACATTTAAAGTTTAGAATGTTAATTGTATCTACATCAATGCTAAAACATTTTAAATTATGAAATTAACACAAAAAGTTACTCCGTAACATTTTTGAAATAAATAATACATGATCATGGTGCTAAAATTATTTTTTATATAAAGTTTGGGATATTTAAACTATATATGCAAGTTTGGGGTGCTTACCTCACACCCCTTCAAAGTTTGGGCTATTTTATTTATTTTTCCCTTTTTAAAACGAGGTTATCTCTTAAAATTGTTAGCTTCAGTGAAAATATGTATTAGAACTTTTAGGGGTTTATTGCACCAAACTCCCTCCATAAGAGGGAGTACGTGCCTAATCTTTCCGGTCATAAGTAAAGCCACCCAGTGAGGGACTATTTAAAGAAAAGGGGATCCAAAGTTGGGACTACAGGGAAATAATCCATAATAAGGATTATTAAATGCGGACCGCGAATAGTTGGGATTAATAATACCAATTTTTCCTTTAAAAATGCGTCAAACCCCCCTGTGTTATAACTAATCATGCCCCAAACCCCCTCCAAGAACAAATTTAATTTCCAAAAAAATGAAAAATGATTAGTTTTCTTGTATAATTTAGAAATTTTGACAAAGTTACTTGCATATTCAACCATATTATTTAAAAAAAGTGATTTCAAAATTGTAAAATTTGTTCTTGGAGGGGTTTTTGCGCATGATTAATTATAATAAGGGGGGATTGACACATTTTTTCAATCACAGAAGACTAATGCGCCGAATTTATATTTCACAAGGGGATTTGGTGCATTAAACCCAAACTTTTAGTTTTTTTTATTTATTAGAGTATTGTTTTCATTTCCATTATCCAAGAACTTTGAATACGGAGTACGTAGTACTTGATTTCAAAATTGTGTTTGTTTGACTCGTTTGTCATTTTAAAATAATAAATTATTGATTACATTTATATTTTGAGGTGCACCAGTATATATGAGATAAATTTATATCTAACTATTTTGATAATGTGAAATGATTCAATACCATGAATGGGCAGAGGTCAAATGATAATATACGTACGTATTTCAAAACAAATCTTATAATTTTTAATATTTATAAGTACACCCACATAACTTTTAATATTTATAAATATACTCTCGTACTGTATCCTACTTTTTTAATTTTATCCTGTACTCGTTTCCGCGTACCCATATCAGTGCTACATAGGTGTGCAGTATTGCCAAACATGGCATAAAGACAAATTAAAGTTAGTGGTAGAGAGGGAAAAATAGAGACCTAGTGCAATTTTATTGGTATATGGTGGGAACTGGGAATGATGAGAATAAAGGATACCGATTACTGGTGCAATTTTTTTGGTACATAGTGAAAATGATTAAAAAAAAAACGACTACACCACTTAAAAAAAGGAATTGCTCCAAGGAATAAATGGATCATCACATCTTGCTCTTGCTTCTTCCAAAACTGTCATAGAATCTAAGGGGATGGATAGCCAAAAAGCACATTTGGAAGTCCAAATCTGAGTGAGCAGAATAGACAGGAGCACACACATAAATTCACCCCACCGACCCTTGTAAAGTTTAAATTATGATCGACAATGCACCTTCACTAGTCCTCCCGCATATCAGGTTTCCTCTTGGCCTGAATTGCAAGCCGGACATCTCGCTCCTTTTCGAATTCTCTGTAATCGGCGCGCTGCAAGAAAGAAACTTTATCTAGATACTGATTTGAGCTCTTCTTGTAAGCATCCAGCTCCTCTTCAACACCTTTGTGTTCTCCCTTGTACTCTACCCAGTCCTTCTTTGTCTTATCCAGCACACTAAGTTTCTGTTTCTTCCTTATTTGTTCAAGAACAGCATCAACTGCAGAAACTGTCCCCCCTGGATGACCTTTCGCTTTATCTGATACTCCCTCTTTTAAGCTGCTGGCATCCACGTACTTCTTTACTTCTACTTGTTCTCCAGCAAAGTCCCTAACTTCAGAAACCTTCCCAAGTAATAAAATATTTTATATAATGAGATGTAGAGGGAAATAAAGTGAGTCATTCTTAAAAAAAAAAGTTCCCCAAGAGTTGCATAATATGGTTTGATAAAAGTCCAAGTGCAAGTATATACAAAGTATATACTTTATCCTCACATTCAATGTGTGTTTATATGATGTTCGGTCCTTAAAAAGATTGCAAATACATTTGTGCAGCGGCCAATAAAATCGCTTTTATGCACTTAATGAATATCTTCAAGGTACCTCTAAACATTTGAAAACTCATGTAATGCTTTTTAAAATTAATACTCGATATGTGGTTCTCCCTAAAGTTCTTTTCAGTCGCACAGACAAAAAATAAATATTGTATTGGCTAACAATATAGCACTTTGACTAGACCCATTTTATCAAAAG
The DNA here is from genome assembly GCA_945859915.1 of Cuscuta epithymum. Classification (NCBI taxonomy): domain Eukaryota; kingdom Viridiplantae; phylum Streptophyta; class Magnoliopsida; order Solanales; family Convolvulaceae; genus Cuscuta; species Cuscuta epithymum. Next base: position 1,883,182 of record CAMAPF010000951.1, on the reverse strand, counting down.
CACTTCTTATAAAACTAAGGAATCAGCATTTAAAGTGCTCTAGTTCAACACACACATAACTTGATCAGTAAAGATTCAACTAAGGGATAATATTTCAATATACAAAATTATTTCTGCAAGAGCAAATTGAAAAACGGCAAAATCACCTCAATTTTGCCCCTGTTGGAAGATGCAGCAGCAGTAGAAATAGCATCCTTCGCCGCAGCAAGAGCAGCAGCAGCCAGCTTCTTTGCATCTTCATTGGTCTCCAACTGTGTGATATTAGTTGGCTGCTTTTCAGTTACACTTTGGACAGGGGATGCTGCCTTTTTTGGTGCCAACCCCAGCACTGTCATCCAATTCTACACAGACATAAAACATTAAATGAAAACTCATTCATGCTAAAAATGACTTAATAGAAACATAGATGTACAACTATTACTCACAGTGGATGATTTCGAACTCTTAGTCATACTTGATTTGACTGGTGAACTATGCTTCTGTAACATGGAATTAAGAGTTTTAGAAGGCACTCCTTTGTTCATCTGCTGCCAAATAACATCTACCCTAGCTTTCCTCTCTGTAATCAATTACCATATTGAAGATTAACATTAGGTTGCATCCAGCCCACGAACAGGAAATAGAAGGGAGACTAGGTAAACCTTCGCTTGCTTTATGGAAAGGGAACGTATAGTAGATTTAATAGGGAATGCAAAAACTATGAAAACATACCAGTTTCTTCAGGCTTTGCGCCATCTGAAGTGTTATTATGTGCAACATCTTGGTCAGAGTCCGTTCTGATCCCATCTTTGTTTTCTGATGTACCTGAATTGTGATGCAGAACATTTCACCAGGCAATAAAATTGAGATCCAGTAATGTTGTTCATTGAGTTAGGCTCTGTTTGCAATCACTTAAAATAAGTGATTGTGGCTTTTTTAAGAAAAAAACACTTATTTTACCAAACACTACCAACTTTTACTTTCTTGGTTTTCGTGTAGAATCTACTTTTTACTTTTTCTATGACACAAAAAGCACTTATTTTACCAAACACTACCATCTTTTACTACTAATCACTTTTTCCAAAAAAGTGCTTTTATTTAAACACAAGTGATTGCAAACAGAGCCTTATTGCAAGTACTTGGCATCAAAAGCTATACATGAAGACTACAATGAGTCCAGAGAAAGGCGGGAAGCAGGAATAAAGCATGGCTAGCAGGAACAACACGCGCAACAAGCACGAAAAGCTCCCCTTGCATTCCTAGAACTGCATCCGCGAAAAATCATGTCTAACAAATGCGCACCTTTTTATTTTTGGAAATATACATTTGTTAAATATGTTAATACTTCTATTTTAAAATCTATGAGTTGGTTTAACTAAAATCTATTATTCGTAACTCCCATGTGACTCTTTTTGCCAATTGTTAGATAAATTACATGAAGAATCAGATTCATTTGGTCAAACCTATAGTATTGGACTATCTTATTTAAAAATAAGACAGACTGAATTCCAATTTTAATGTTTGAACAGTTCCCCACATTTCTTGTGTTTTTCGAAAATATTATTTGATGTGTTTCATTTTGATGGCATCAACCTATTTTCATGTGTGGCTTGTGGGTCCATGGATCATACATAAATATGGGGAAGGGGGGGTTTGGAAAATGTTGATTTGACAAAATAATCAAATCAATAGGCAGAATAGCAGATCTCAACGTGATGGAGCAGAGATTTGGGGAGAAATTCTTACAGAACCATGGTCTAGTTAGAAGAGCACTGGAAATTTTTTGAATAAAATAGCTTGTGAGCCAGAATAAAAATTTTCTGAAGGGTGGTCTGATGCCATCCTTGTTCTTTCTCTTTATATTTAATTCAAAATTTTGGATATTATCCTCTTAAGTGCAGACATGTCTGTTAACACCTATCAGACACCCATCTGTCGAGTTAAGCCTATAAAATATCAAAACTATAAATATAGTATCCACAAATGACACATGAACAAACATGCAAAACAATATGAGTAAACTAACAATGAGAGTGCACCATGTTATGTCAAGGGCAGCAATTCGGATGAAGAGGATAAGTAATAGGTATTAAGGTATTAGGTACTCAACTGTGAACAGGCTGAGCTTGTGCAGACAACTCAGCCATTAGATTAACCCTATAAAAACACGTGGCACAGTATTAAAAGAACATGCATTATAATGACACTGCATCAACCTATAATCAAAATCACTCTTAATTGAGGTATGCTGACATCCACAGTATGACAAGCACCTATATTTTAGAATTTAGATATGACATAACAATTTGTAAGTAATGACACAATACATAGCTATAAAGTAGAAGTTTTTTTATATGTATTGACGAGATCTTATATTTCAAGAACAGGGTAGTCAAAGTCGTAAGGCGCATTCAAGGCGCAAAAAAAGCGCTCGCCTGACTAATGTCAAGCGCTCGCCATAGTTATAATTCTAAAATAAAAAAAACAAGTTAGAAAAAAAACAAACGAAACTAAAAGAAGAAAATTATTATTGGTTAGGAGATAGTATAAAACAAAAGAAGAAAATGACAGATAAAAGAAAGAAAAAAAAAAAGATATAGACTTTTAAATGATGAGATAAAAATAAAGAAAGAAGCTATAGATCTTACATTCAAAAGGCAAAAAATAAGTAAAGAAGAAATTAAAAAGACCAGAAAGAAGATGAAAAAAATAGCAGGAAAAGGAGGTTACCTTGTGCATGTCGTGCAGGGTGTGGGTCGAACACAGGAAATAAGAATGCAACGGTTTAAGTTGTTTTTCCCCTATTAGTTGGATGGGCTATATCTTATTATTGATATGGGTTCATTTAAAATAGGCCCAAATCTTATTTTAAAAAGATCAGAACCCTTTACCAGTCCAGGGCTCCAGGCAAGTCAGGCATGCGCTTCTAGCGCTTCTGTGCCTCTATGCTAGTGTGCTTGTTGCGCTTATATTGCGCCCGCCTCAGTCAGACACACCCTCGCCTGGAAGCGTATAAGGCGCTGCACCTCTAGAGTGCCTCACCTGGTGCTCTTAAGCGACAAGGCGTGCACTTTTGACTACCCCGTTCAGGAATAAAACTATAAAATTCATTACATAATAGGGCCTTCTACAAAAAATTCATCAAACTCCACTACTAATCTGTTATGTGCCTGGATTATCTTTCCATAATATTTTATGGTAGTATGCATCATGATGTAGATCCCTTTTCATCATATACTGGCATACACTAACCGTAACAGTAAAAAGAGACTGAATGAAGTCAAACTAATCATGGGCTTATTCTCAAGAAATTGTAAATCCATTTCTCTTAAAAGTAAGATGTGTCGCAAAAATAGTATAAAAAGTATTAATAAAAAGACTTTTGTAATTAGATATGTTAAATTTACAAACTCAACAACAAATTATAAACCTTACCTGAATAACAAATTTCAAAAGAACAACAAATATACCCAACCATTATAAACACCAACACAAATTAACAATTCAATAAGATAACACGATGTAATAAAAATCATAATTATAAATCACGCGTCAAATCAATTCACCAGATATACTTTTATACGATAAGTTATAATGGACAGAACCGATCAAAGGCGTACCTGAAGTGCAAAACTGTTGGACTTCTTGACCCTCGTGGAGAAGCTGGAATAGACACCCTGGACTGCTGCAGCCTTGCAGCGTGAAGCCGTGGAGGGCTGAAACTTGGAAGTCCTGTGGAAGCTAAACCGTTTTCAGCTGGATTAAAGCAGCTGGAATTCGAATTGAAGCTATTAAGAATTTGAAATTGGCGTGGCTGTCTTGGCCCTTGAAGCGTTTGTTCTTTGTCCCGAAGCCTGCAAAACCATTAAACCGAAAGCAACCAAACAATTGGAATCGAAAATTTTCCATGAACAGAAGCGTTCCTCTTACCTATTTTTCGAAGTAGCCTCGTCCGGCCCTGCGTCGGTTGTCTATAAAGATTGAAGATCGAAGAACAGAAAGCCGGAGTTCCAAACTTCTGAAAGCTAATACCGACTTTTAAGTTCCGGCTCTCTTTTGGGCCTAAACCATTTGCCGTCCGGAGAAGCAGAGAAAAACAGGCCTACGCATCCCTGGTATCTTCAGTGACGGCCCACTGAAGGCTCACCCAGCACAACGGCACAGAGCCCAATTTCTGAAGGCCCAATGTCTTTTTAATAGTAGTAGTATTAGGCCATTTGGAGTGGTGTAGTATTACGAGTCCAAAATGTTAAAGATGGAACTTTTGGACTCCTAATTTCATGTAGTGGTAGGCTAAATAGGGTATTAAAAATGGAAGAGGCGATGAATGGTGTTAGAAATAGAGGGTGGATTGGTAGGAGTGGAAAAAAGAAAAAGAAAAGAAATAGGGAAGGTAATGACCAACAATGCATTGTATGGATGTGAGGATGATGTCATCTCTGCATCATTCTAATCCCAAATGTTTTAAAACTCTTATAACTTTTTTATTTGTTCTCTAAATTTTTCAAAAGATATATCAAAATTTACGAATTTTTATTATCTTTCATATGACACCAACATGTAATATATAAAATGAAAAAAATCTTATGTTTTAACTATTGGAATTTTCTTGAGCCTGAAAAAACACAAGACACAAATTTTTAATTCATGGAGCCTCTACACATAACTAAATATTCCATAATAAAACTTTACTTGGACTAAATTCATTTTTTGTTAATCAAAAAACGTAAAAACAAAATTAATGAAATTTATTTATTTTTACATCGAAATATGTATTTTTTATTTCATAATTATTTAGGGAAAAAAGTAAATTGAAAATATTACTTATGACAATTTAACTAATGTTTTACTAAATTGATATAAAAAAAATATGCTGAATGTATTTTATTGACGGTGTTGGAATGCAAATAATAGAAGTCTAAATACTGTTTTTATATGGACGGGGTTCATTTTTAACTTTTTAGCCTTCTAACCACTACAAATGGTCTTAGCAGCTGCTAGCCCAGGTCCAATAGAGAAGGGGAGCTCGGAATGAACTGAAGAATCTGATCTGCACCGCTGCAAGCTTCAAGGAGTTCAAGCGACAAGCGCTGAATCGCTGCCGGAGACTGGAATCGCTGAATCGTATGTCCGTATGGTTCTCTGACTTCTCTCTTAGAATATGTCACTATGTTATTGAGATAAATGGGATGCAAACGGATGGTTGAGAAAAGACTGAAGAGATTTCTCATGTTCTTTTTGCTTCTTAGGAATCTCAAACCTTACCGTCTGAGCATTGGGATATCGGGTCATGTATAGTTTTTTTCCTTTCTGAAATCGCTTAATGTTAGGTTTCAAGTGTTACCGTTATATTTGCAGCAAAAACATCCCAAAGATCAAGATGATATTGTTAAGGAATACTATCGTATGTTTTTAGTCACTTTAAATATAGTACATTTTGTTTTATAGCAAAATTATTTTTTTGTTTTTCTGAAATTTATGTTGGTTTTTCTTTTAGTCCAACACCAACTATAAAAAACTTTGTTTGACCTCAAAATAACCTCTCCTCTAATTCCTGTTCATTTATTTAAAAAGTATTTGATTTTATATTTTAGATGTTTTTTAATACATATTTTTAAAATGTGAATAATTAGTTTTTTATCGTTTTAACTCTCATATTTGCCTCAAAAAATTTATAAAAGGATAAATTCAAATGTTTCTAGTAGATTTAGGCATATAGCAATAATGATTATCTAAATAGAGTGGTTTTGGAGTTAGTGATGGACTAAAAACAAAGTAATGCATATTAAAGGGATAGAAAAAACAAAAAATAGGCACCTAAAACAATGTGTCATATTTACAGGAACTAAAAACATACTTAAGCCTATTCTTAAATATGACGGAGTGCATTTTTCTTTTCTGCAGGGGATTTGACGCCATCTGCAATAAAAACTATTCTCCCCTAAATGGGATGCCAAAAGGCTTTTACTGTCTACAGCTACTACTCTACAACAACAACAATATTAATTAGAAGGCAAATGTCATCAAGCAGCGCTTGCTATAATCAGTTCATTGGAGGTTTCTCTATTGTTATTTATGGGGCTGGGAGGTCTTTTGGGTTGGATTTGAGTTCTTGTACAAAGTTGTTTGTGTCGCTGGATGATATAATTTGCCAAAAAGATTCAAATACAAACAAGTTCTAGCTAGGGCTGGAATCGGTTCGGTTCTTACTCAAAATGAGTGGAACCGTTATAAAAATTTTAACTAACGAAATCGGTTCGGTTCCTATATAAAAAATCAAGAACCGTTATGGAACCGAACCGGTAGTAAACGGTTCGGTTCTTCCTTTTACCGGTTCCTAGAATAATTTTTTCTCGTCTAGGAATTAACACATAATTTTAAACACGTCGAAAATTCAAAACACGCGTATTAAAATTTTATTTGAAGCTCTAATCACTACAAACATCAAAGCTCAAACTTAACTAATAAACTTTGAACACTTAATAGAACAAAAGTGATTTAAAGTTTCATGTAATAAATCAAACATTAAAAATCGTTGTAGTGTCGGAGCGATGAAGATTACTCGTCATCATAGTAGCAAGAATAGGACGTCTACTTCAAGTCTTTCAAAACATAAAAAAAGACATTGAGTTTGCATGTATAGATATAAAAAACATTATTACATTCTATTGATTCATAATAAATCTAATAATTAGAAATATCATGAAAATAGTAAAGTAAAATATGTGCAATCAACTACAAGTTATTTGGATTATTTTATATTTATAAAATTTATGTGATGGAACAAAACTTGATTTGTAGAAAGGAGTTTAATGTATTATATCAACCTCATGTACAATATTTATTACTTCTTTTCCGTTGATTAAATTAGAATTGTTAGTTAAATATCTTATATTGTTTTATTATTGTTGTTGTTGTGGTGGTGGCTATTATTGCTATATTATTATTATTATTATTGTTACTACTTCTACTACTACTATTATTTTATGTTATTTTATTTTTTTTAATAACGGTTCCTTAACGGTTCCATGCACATATTTTTTATAGGAACCGGGAACCGAACCGTTATAACCTGTTTCGGTTTGGTTCATACAAATGAGGCATTAATTGTTAACGATTCGGTTCCTAGATGTTGTTAACGGTTCGGTTCCAATCGGTTCTACGATTCCTGGTTCCAAAATCCCACCCCTAGTTCTAGCTAATAAATTTAGTTAAAGTGAACAAAAATACAAGTAGGAAGTCATGACTTTTAATGGTGTAATTTGAGCAGTCTTCATGAATAATCATTTGCATCATGTGTACACAGAAATTGGCTTTGAAAGCCTGAAGTTATAATCTTTCTGCACTTCAAAGTATACCTTTCTTAATTTATCTTTCCAATAATTTGAAAGCTATCTATGCCTGCTCTTAATATATTTCAAACCCATGTTTCAGGCCTTTCATATGATACAAATGAAACTATTTTGAATGAAGCTTTTAAGAAGCATGGTGAATTGATTGAAGGTAGCAGCACTGTACAGTAAACTAGTGATCTTTCTTAGTTTCTGCATTTAGCTTCGTCTGATAAAGACAACATATTCTTTATGTTTTAGTGAAGGTAATATGTGACCATAGAAGTGGCAAGTCGAAGGGCTATGGGTTTGTGAAATTTGAGTCAGAAACTGCAGCAAATGAGGCATTGAAGGAAATGAATGGCCAGGTACTTCAACGCCAGTTTTGACACCAAAACCATTTTTCTATTAGCGCACACCTACACAAATCCATTGTTGTCCTATCTGGGGATCAGAGTATCATAAAAAAATGATGTTGATGTAAAAGTTAGTGCACTTTTATGAAAAATGATCTCCATTTCTCCCTATTTTATTGCGCAACTTAATTTGACCCAAAGTTAAGAAGGTAAAAATTTTGCCATTGAGATTTGCTAAGAAGGAAAAGAACTATTCGAAATGCATATTGCTATCCTTGAAGAAATAATAATAATATGGATTACTTAAACATATGAGTTGCTAAACGTGTGTATATACTTAAGAGACATGGATTACTTTAAGGTAGATTCTATGGTACCCATAAGGTACCATGGTACCCATAAGGCCATAAGGTACCATACCTTCGTCTACATGGACCAATCAGAATATTGCAGTTGAATTATTTAAATCTAAATTAAAAATGATATAATGATTTGGACCAATTAAGTAAATGGTAGGTACGTTACCCCATTTTTTATATGGGTACCAGAGTTGTCACTCTACTTTAATACCTGTTGTTGCTAAAGAGGTGTCTTTGTAGCATTATACGGAGTACTAGTTTTAAAGTGCTTTGTTGCATATCAGCAGTTTCTTTTTGTTTGATTGACTGGTTGTATTGTGCCTTCCATGCAGTTTTTGGATGGTAGAAACATACGAGTCCACTGTGCCCATAAAGGATGACTTCAAGATGCCACCCTAAAGGCTAAAGGAATTATCATATGTATTTTTTGGGGCATACATTAGTTTTGTAAATTCTTTTTGTTTCTTCTTGTGAAATCAATTTAAAATTGAAAGCATGAGGAATAGTCCCAAATGCCCCCAAATACTACTTTTCAATCTGGAACCTAATACCGTCAGAGAAGTAGCGACTTGTGTTGGGGGTGCCTTGGCAATAACAAGAGTGGCTTTTTTACCAAAAAAACAAGAGTGGCTTCAACGACGACATATGCAGCCAAGGCTAAAGGATTGTGGGCAGAGGGTTTGCAGAGATCAGAGTTCGAAGGAGATTTTGTGCGAAAGATTGCGTAAGTTTGGAAGTGAATTCATTGCCGGAAGTCGTGGTAAAGACACACTGTCGCAGTAAATAATTTGAAGGTAAAGATGACACAAGCAGGGATATTGGATGGCGTAATGCTTGCAGGACGTATACCGTGCAACCGGAGCATGGTGAGCACCATGCTCCACCCCCAAAACGACGTAGTTTTGATCAAATTTAAAAAAAAAAATCGCGTGAACAGTACACGCGTGTACATTTTTTTTATTTTCATCTCAGTACCATGAATGATGTAACTTGTGCATAATTAGATGTAACTCGTGTTGCTACAAATGTAACTTCATTTAACAACATATGTAACTTGTGCCCTGAAATGTAACTCATGTTCAATGAAAAAAAGTAGTTTAATTGTCCAATTTTTTTACATAAATAGTACATATGATTTGTTTTTAATATTAGGTCCCTTAAAAATAATTTTTAATAATAAAATCATTTTTGATTGAAAAACAAAGGCTTATTTGTTGTGTAACTTACATAGTTATGTGAAGTAATTAACTCGCATACATTTAGATGTAACTCGCATGCATTTAGATGTAACTCGCGTACATTAAAATGTAAATCTCATGTAAACAAGATGTAACTTATTGAGAAAAATTTAAATGTAAATCATGGGTTACAAAATGTAACTTAAGTCAAACCGAAATGTAATTCCAATATACGTGAAATGTAACTCTATATAACTATATTACCAGCAAGCAAACATATAGCAGAGTAATTAATGAATAAATTCTTGCTACGTGTTGATTGATTTGCAGCAATTGGGGTGGGATGTGTTCTTGTTTAAATAGTCCGTATTTTTGAATTTAGTGGGATATGAGCCACAATAATACAATAATACTCCGTAGAAGAGTTGAAGACATTAAAAAAAAGACAATCGCAAGCTGCCAGGCTCTGGCGACACAAGAAGTCGTAGACTGTGTCGGCTAAAGATCTAAGGACAGGAGATTCCATTGATGAGGTTTCGATTTCATGGGCAAAGAATTCAAGGTCCCCAGCGACGGGCCGACGGCACTATAGACGGCAACCACATAATTGAAACTCGTTTCCTAATTTCTTTCAGCCAGCAAACCCGATTTCAAAGCTATGTCGTTTTGGGACCAGGCACACCATCCTCATGGTGTGCCGGTCGTATGATATAATTTGCCTAATGCTTGTGGTGGAGTTGAATTAACGATATCCGTTTGGGATAAGAATGGTAGAGGAACCAATGACTTTAGGTTACAGCACAACATCATATGAGCATATTGTTAGACTTACTTTCATTTGCTCTTGTAATATTTTAGATGTGTTTTCTTCCTCCCTATTCAGTCTAAACTATGAATCAATACAAGAATTTCTCTTATTCATCAATTTACAACTTAAATTTTCTCGTTTATAAAAATATAGTTTTTATTTGATTGCTCTTCAACTTTCACTTGAGTATTGACTTATGTTTATTTCTTTCGAGTGATTTTCATTTTAAATTCAACTAAATTTACTGTGTTCTACGGAGTATTATTTACATAAAGATATACTCCCTCCAGATCCAAAATAAACTTCACACTTTCTTTTTGGGGTAGATCCAAAATAAACTTCACACTTCTATTTTTGGTAATTTTTTAACATAAACTTATCAATATACCCTTACTTTATACCTACTTTACACTCACTTTCTCTCCCACTACACTTTATCACCTTTTTGTAGGGGCATGATGGGAAAGTCAAAAGTAAAAATTTCACTTTTTTAAAAACCATAAAGTCAAACTATGAAGATTATTTAGAACCAGAGAGAGTATCACATTACACATTTTTCATATGTATTACATTAGTTATCTATATATATATATAAAGGGAACCGTATGTCCCATAATTGTTCCCCCTAGGCAATTTACGTGCTCATTAACTGCTGCTTCCAATTTCTAATTTTGGTAACTATTCGGTAACTATTGGGCATTTTGTAAACTTTCACATGCAGACACGTTGTTCTAAATCGTCACGTACTTCTAAATCAGATAATTTAACTGCTTGCACTCCTTTAATAATTACTACATATTTTGTTCTCCGAAGTGTTTTCTTTATGGGTTAAGTTCATTGTCTTATTCAAATTATTTCGAGTACATTTACAAATTACAATCACATGTATTATTTCATTTGTTTATCAATGAGAATGAGAAGAATAATTCCAGTAGAAATGGGGTTTGAAACTTTGATTTTCCATGAGCATTAAAAATACCTTGCAAAAAAAATGTCAATTCTTTATGTATACAACGGTAATACGTGTGGGATAGATGTATCTTCATAGAATCTCATACAGGTACGTATTTCCCGTTTGATTATGGCATGTTAAAAATATGTTTTTTTCAAATCTCATACGTGATATTGGTCTTATATACGAATAAATATCATTTGCAGGTTGTAATTAATAGTGTAAATGTGTAATACTACGTATGTTCTGATCATCTGTTGCATATATACACGTAGATGGCTTAAAATCCGTAAACATTGTAATAATGTATTCTTAATCGTATGACTTATACGGAGTAACTTATAAGATCGTATAAGATAAAAATCAAACCACAAACAACAAAACACAATACTAAACTTACAGTTTAGGGATGATAGTGAGTATATACGGAGTAGATTATTGTATACATAGTATTATACTCCCTCCGTCCCTAATAACTTTGACAAGTTTGACCGGCATGAAAATTAATAAAGTAAAAGCTAAGTGGTTGATGTTTGTGTAGAGGAGAGAGAATTAGCTGGAACCACAAATGTTTTTACTTAAAAGGAAAAGTGACAAAGTTAATGAGACATCCCATTAAAATAGGAATGTTGGCAAAGTTATAAGAGACGGAGGGAGTATAAATATATATCATTCAAAATACTAAAAACATTGCCTACTTTGTTTTTCAACCTTCATACTACGTATACGGTATCTTGCAAAAAAAAAAAAAAAAAAAAAAAAAAAAAAAAAAAAAAAACTTCATACTACGTACTACTTCATATGGTACTCATGTAGTAAACGCATTTTTGAAAAATATTTATCTGTTCTGAAATATACGGAGTAGGGGAAATGTCAAGAAATTAAATTTATAGATTCATACTATCGTATACCGTACCGTATTCACTTTTAAGGAATCGTAAACAACTGGCCTCATAAAAATAGACTTTATTTAATTAGTTAATGGACAATAAAAATAAGTAACATACTCCTTAATTAATAAATATGCACCTACTCATATATGACAAATTGAACAACTTATTTGTAGTAATACTTCTGATTCTATTTTTAATTGAGTTAAATTGAAAAGTATTCACACTGGGAGAGTCTAATACTACGTAATACTTTATTCTTTTAATTTACAGGACATTATAGCTTTCACAGTCATCACCATATATGGTGTAATAGATCACATCTTACACAAACAATTTTGCACAAGTTATTGACTATTGTTTTTTGAGAAAAAGTTATTGACAATTTAAAAATACATACTCTAATATACATAAAAATGTTATGCTCAGCTCATTTTATGGCCAAGTGAAGTGAATTCAAATTTACCTTATATTATATTACCTCCGTCCCCCTAAGTTTGAGACAAGAGAAAGTTGCACGGTTATTAATAAAAGTAAGTTTATGTGGTTGATATTGAATTGATAAAGTAAGAATAAAGTAAGAATGATTTAGAACTACACAAACTTTACCAAATAAGGTATGAGACAATCTTAGTGGGACGGACCGAAATAGTAAAATGGGACAATCATAGTGGGACGGAGGGAGTAATACTAAGTAGTGCAATACTTTCCTATATAATAATATTCACTTAATGAGTAAATAGATTTCAGCTTCCATCACATACGGAGTACTATTTTATCATTTCATGTACTATTTTTAATAAACATAATATTTTTTCACATTAAGTCATTTTAATTTCTAAGGAACTTGACTATTAGCTATTATGTCTTTTACCCTTAAACTCACTTACATTTAAATTAAGCATATTCTTATAACTACTTTAAAATGACCATGCAAAAAATATAAACATATTATATATGGTCCGTGCATCGCACGGGTACAATACTAGTAACACAAAAAACACCAAACATATAACATTTTTAACAACAAACAATAATCATTTACCCATTAGTCACATGTGATTACAACTTTCACTATCATTTAGAAATTAGTATTCACTTTTTATACTAAACATAAATCATTTATATTGACAAACACACAAAGTATAGTAACACATTTTTCGTCTCCATTCTACAGAGCACTTCGCCATGCGATGAGCGGCTCTTTTTGCCGCTCTCTTATCACGCTTACAAAAGAGGAGAATGGTTTTAGGGTGTACAGACATTCGTTTTTTGGACGATTATGTTTGTCCCAGAAAATATTCTGTGTTTTTGGAACTTAGTTACATCCGCGCAGGACTGTCCTCTAAATTTTGGGCCGTCTATTCCTTTTAAAAAAGATGGCTTGTTTAATGTATTTTGTTCCAATTGGGTCAGGTTCGGTTCCCCCAATTGTTGTCTTCAATTTTCTAAACAGATGTATTTTTGGGAGGTATACCTCTCTGGAAAGGTTTCGGTCTAGTCCCCCTTTCCGTTGTAATTTTTTTTGGATTTTTAATAAAACTCGGTAAATGTTCCCCGACAAAAAAAAAAAAAAATGTGTGTGTATGTCTACATGTATATATAGGGTAGCAATTTGCCGTAAATCAAAGTTCGTCACATCTGAAAATTGCCTGCCAACAGACAATCTAAACACACAACTCAAAATATATAGGAAATCTCAGAAGAACAAAAGGCGTCATTGCAAGATCGCAGTCCAGAGATTTCCCTTGGGTTTAGTATTTGTCTTTTCATTTTCTTTTCTGTATTTCTTGTTTTTTTCTTTCTCACATTGTACCATTTCCTTTTATCAATAAAATCAATTTTTCCAAAAAAAAAAGGGTAGCATTGTAGCAATAATAAATATAGATGTTAGGTTGTTAATTAGGCATGTAACATGTCAGTCCAAGAAATATATAATTTACACTATTAAATATCATATAATTCTAAGTTCTAAAATTAGAGATTTTTTTTGGGTTTCTGCTTCTTGGACTTCTTTTTTTAACACAGATAACTTAATATTTAATAAAACCGAGAACCAGATACAAAGTTGCCATAATGAAGGCTACACTGGGGTGAGACTCTGAGCTGGATTCACGCATACAAGCGGACCATCTCGCTAACCCCGCAACATGGTAGACTCCATATGCAGCAATGTTGCACCTACTACTAGAAGGGGAAATAAAAAACAAAGCAATGTTCTGAACTGAAAAACAAACAGGAAGGAAACATAATCCAGCTTGACCAGCCGCTGGCAAGGAAGTAGCGGTTGGACTTTAGTCTTCTAGTAATTAATTCTTATTGTTTGTAAATCATATGTTTCTTAATCTAGATTTCTCACATAATTCCGGGATCGCATAATGTCTATTGATTTTCACGGTGAAAATATGTAGCAATAATAAGAAAGAAACGCGACTCTACAATATTTGATTATTCAATTATTTCAAATTCTAATTAAAACTACAATTTAAGCATTATGTATACACTATGTATAATATATAATATAATTATGAAAAATAAGTAATGACATATTCAAATATGAATGTTAGAATATAATATTGGAATAGACAAAAACGGGACCTAATTTTAATATGGACAGTAAAGAGACCAAATTTATCTGAATGGACCAAAATACCCCTGCAATTAAAAACCCCTACACTCTCCAGATCTCCTGATCAGCCGCAACCAGCTTCTCTCTGCATACATGTCTTGTGCGTTCGCCGTCGCCTCCCCTCCGTAACTTCTTCATCGTCGCCTCTCTTCTTCTCAAACATTCACCGTTGTTTCACTCCACCAAGGGAGTCGGCCAGTGACTTCGTCAGTTGATGGAAGACGAACGATGGACGACGAATTCGGTTGATGATGACGGCGATGAGGATTTCACTGTCGGCAGAAGGCGGTGATGACAATCGGTGACGACATGTTTTCTTCACCGTGTTGGAATCCAGATTTAAAGAGACTAGGGTTTCCCACTCCAGATCGGGGGTGCGATGGCATCGGAGATTGCGTAGGCAAAAGTTTCTCACGAGGCGGGACTTGGGACAAAGGCAAGGGGATATTGGTTTTGTAGCAGTCACCGCTGAAGCGGCGGTGGTCGGGGGCTGGACTGATGGAGAGCGGGATGGGGCTGGGGAAGCTGGGGAGGGGTTGGAGAAGGGGTTTGGGGGCTGGGCTGATGGGGCGGCAGGGTGGTCACAGTTGAGTGGGGCAGCAGGGTGGGGTAGCAAGGATGGTCACTTGGTGGGGTAGCAAAGGTGGTCACTGGAAGGGACGGGGAAGCGGGGGACGAACGTATGCGGTGGTCACTGACGGGTGACATTTTTAATTGTGCGTGTGATGGAGGATTGGACGGATGGACGGTACTCATTGAACAATGTTGGTCACTGGACGACATGTAACTGTTACCGATGTCATGTCACTATGTTGTTAGTCACTATGTTAATGGTCACTATATTAATTGGTCACCGAGCGGAAGTCACTGTATCAATTGATCACTGGACAAAAGTCACTGCACATTTGGTCACTATGATGCGGGTCATTGGTGGGACGTATTAATTTTTTGTCACTGGATGAATTTTGTAACTATGTCATTGGTAACTATCATTGATCACTGCATATTTGGTCACTGTGACGAGTTACTGTAGCAGGCCAGTGGGTTTGGGCTTAGTAAGGGTGCAACAGTCCCTTAAGTATTGTTTAGTCTTATTTTTGGAACTTAAAAGAAAGGTCTCTTTTTTTTGTCCAAATGCTTTTAATTAGTATTATTTGATGACAAACCCCTATAATATTTGAGTATAACCAATTATATCCGAAAAGTAATCAAATCAAATATAAATAATCTTTTATGTTCGAATTCCAAATAACTATAAATTCAAATAGATTAGAAAGTTATCAAACTCAAATCCAATATATATATAAAATATATATATATATATATATATATATATATATATATATATATATATATATATATATATATATATATATATATATATATATATATATCCAACTCGATTCGATTAGGTGCAACCATAATAAAGACTAACTAATTGAGTGGTGTTTAGTTAGAAGTTTACATTCAATTTTGTTTGGTTGTTTTTGTCAAAGACAGTCCTTTTAAGAGTATTTTAAAAAGAAATAATGTGATGGTCCCGGATAGGGTAAAAGTCTAGAGGGGGGGGGTGAATAGACTTTTAAATCTATTTCAACTTTTTGAAGTTTTTCCCTCTAGATGAATTGATCTATAATCTTTTGAGAGATTAATAGATGCACAACGGAAGTCTTTACCCTTTTTTGTAATGAGTGTTTGACCGCTTTCTAATTTTGGAAAGATTGGACTTAGATAACTAGTAGTTGGCTTGACAGTTAGCTTAGCAGTTGGCTAGGTAGTAGGAAACTGCTGAGGTAACTGCTAGAGAAATATTGACTTTATGATGAAAGTGAGGGTGAAACTTTGTTTAGCACACAAGAAAGATGTCTGAAAAGGTACTTAAGTAAGGTTAAGGTGAAGTTTAACTGGAGCAGTGGTCTTGGCAGTTGGGTGGTACTAAGGGAACTGCTGAGCCATCTGCTTAGGTTATGAGCAGACTTTCAGAGATCCTTTTGACCAAAACTTCGTGTTGATGATGTTATGAGGATCTGGTGATGTTGAGTTGTTTAAAGGAAATATATGTATGTGAGCAGGGAGCTCAGCAGTTAAGTGGTACTGAGGAGACTGCTGAGGCACCTGCTATATTTTGATAGTGAATTTCCGGTAACTGATAGAATAACCTTTTTGATAATGCTTTGGCAAGTGAACTGTGTGAAGATAATCTCAAAGAGAGTGAGTAATTAAGCAGAAGGATAAGCAGTTGGGTCAATTAAGACAACTGCTTAAGATGCTGCTGGCAAACTACAATCTTTATACGAGAAGTGCTGGGTGTGTGTTTTGTTGAATGAAGTAAAATCAACACACGATGTATCCTGGTTCAGAGGTGGTGTAATCCTCCTACGTCCAGTCCCATTCTCTTTCAAATGGATTTCCACTAAAGTATTCAGCTTTAATACACTTAGTGACAATCTGGCCTTTACAACACTTAGGCCTAGATTGAAGGTTTTTCACAATGAGTATTACACCACTCAAAGTTACTCAGTCCTTAGACTTTTCTCGATTGATCCAGTGGGGATCAAAAGGTACTCTATCTATCTAACTACACTTTAGGATCCGAACAACAGTTCTCCTAAGTGTTTACAACCACTTGTGAAATGTTACAAGAAAGTTCTAACCTCCAACTATGAACTAAGCTCTAAAAATGTGAAAGTGTTGATCTAATCTAAGAGCTTAGTGAAGCATGAGGCTAAGCAGAGAGTAAAGTTGAGTTTGCACTTTCTCTTTTGCTAGATAGCTCGTATATGCTTTGATGAAAGTATTTCTCTACTTAGGATGCTCAAGCTTGTTTTAGAACTCATGCTTCTACCTATATTTATAGGCCTTCATGGTTGATTAATCTCATCCGTTGGTTGAGATGGATTAATCTTGTGCGTTGAGGGTCTGGCTGGGACGAATTGTACATTCGTCTTCTTGTGCAGGAGCTTTTAATCCTTTTGTTTTCTGTCTTGAATAATTGGGCCGCGGCATGGGTTTGTCTTCAGCCGCTGCAGCTTCACTCCAAAAGGACGTCCCATGCTGTAGGACCATGTACCTGTTTAAGTTTTTAATGCTGGTCAAGTTTTGTCTTCCAATCATACACCTTTGATGTATATGATTTTTCGAGCATCTTTAAAATGTGACATTTATTTAATCTTTGAGCCAAATGATATGTGCCGGTTGGATCTAAATATCCGTTTAAGGTAAACAAAAAGTACCTTATTGCATTTTTACTTTTTCCGGTACTATTTCATTAGTCTCAAAAATTGTACATTTATTTTGTCACATTTGAATAATTTGAGTGCTAATACTTGAATTTAATTTAGACACAATGTACGGGTGCAAAGTATAGTGGCATCATCAAAATCTTATCAAAATTGGGTACTAACAATTTCCCCCTTTTTGATGATGCCAAAACTATACAACACAAGAAACAAATGTATTTATTGATTTTCATGGAGACAATCGTACATTGGTCTACAGTCTAAAGTACATTAGTTTTTAGTCACTTTCGGACTTGAGAACTAATCTATTCTTGTTTCTTCTTAGCAGCTTCTTCTTCCTTTCTTCTTCTTATCTCAGCTTCTTCTTTGTAGAGTTGGTTTTTTCTTCTTGTTGCAGCCGCTTTCTTTGCTGCCAGAGATCGATTAGAAGAGGGGCCTGCTTGTGTTGGCTCTTCCCCCTTTTTGGCATCAGCCAGGAGGGGGGTTTGGCTCTCTCTAAAGAGTGCCTCAATTTCTTCATCTGAGTCTTGATCTTCAATTTGTCTCTTTGATGGATCCAGGCCATATACTTCAATGGACAGGGCCTTGATATGGTTATTGATGTCCAAAAGATCTATTTTGACTTCATCTTTGACTTCATGCTCTAAAAGTCAGACCCTTGCTTCCAAAAGGTGTCCTGAGTAGCCTTTTGAAGAACTTGAAAGTTGTTCTTAATAGCCGTTGTTAACTTCCCATATGCTTGTACATGAGCCTGCTGTTCTACAAGGAATTTCTGAGATAGTTTGAGCATGGCAAGGAGTTCTTCATTCCTTAGTTTGTTGATGTAAGCCTCATGCTCTTGAATTGTTTGGAGGGCCTGCTCAAGGTTGGGAGGTAAAGAGGGAAGAGAGTGTACCTGCCCAGAGGGCTCTGCTGAGGGTTGGGAGGCACCTGCTAGCTCTTGGTGTCTTAGTTCCCTTAGCGAGGCGTGGATTTGGTCTTCCAGTGCTTTGTCTTTGGCGCGTAGATCTTCAAGCTCCTTGTGTATAGCTTCCATTTGAGCTGGTTGCCTGGAGAGTTGGATGCTGAGTTGAGCTTTTTGTTCAGAATTGAACACTTGCTGAAGCATTAGGTTGCTTTTGAGATGGCAGTGGACTTCTGCAAACCTCATGTCCAGTCTTGCTTCAAGTTGCTTCTTCATCTTGATGAGCCGTTTGTGCAGTCGAACTTCAGCATTACTTATGAACTTGGTTGTTGCTCTTCTTTCCCTAATGAAGACATCTGCCAAGGTAGTAGTGTCTTCCTCATCATCCTCGGTTTCAAGAATGAACGTGGGAGAGTGCTGCTCAATGTTTTGAGTAGATGCTTGTGAATGTGCGCTAGTCTGCTGTTCGTGATCTGCCATTGTTTGGGGAGTAGACGCCAGTAGTGGAATATTGGCAGCTTGCTGCTCAGTGGACTGCTGTGCTTCTTCTGCCATTACTTTAGAGGTTTCTCCACCTCCTCTAGTCTCAAATCTAGATTTTTCTAGAACCATTTGAAGTTCGTTATCACTAGAAGAGGAAGAGGAGATGATTTGTTTACCTCTATTCTTTGAAGAGCCATGTGGCGCATGATTGTTGTCATCATCATCAGCTGGATCATCATCGTTGGCATCCGTGGAGTGATCTTCTTGTGGCTTAGCAGTCAGCTGTTTCTTCTTCGAGATATAGATCAGATGAATCTGGTGGAGATTTGTTGCCTTTGCTATATCTTCTGTGCCAAGCCAGGTTAGAGCAAAGTACTCTTCACTGATGAATTTTGATAGAGTACTGGCTTGCTGGAGGATTTTGGAGAGTTTCCATTCTCTCCAAGCTTTGACTCTACACCAGTCAGCTTCCAACTTCTCCAGTGGGGTTAGTGAGTGGTCTGTTGGCGAAGGTGGAGCCTCCTGTTCTTCTTCCTGAGTTGTCACCTCTTGATGATTTATTGACAGTGGAGTAGCAGAGATAGCAATACCTGAAGAGGAAGTAGCCTGCTGTTCTTCGCTCTGTTTGGAACCTCCACTTTCTTCATGAATAGTGGGTAGTAAAGAGGCAGCTTCATGAATAATTGGAAGAGGAGAGACAGCTGCTTCCAATTCCAGTTGTAGATTTTGAGTTGGGGCAGAACAGGACTCCTTTTTGGATTTCTTTGACTCAACCTCTTGATTCTCAGATCGATGTCTTTTTAGTGATTGAGTTTTGATCTTTCTAAACTCCGTTTTGAGAGGCTCATCCGAGAGAAATGTGTCTTCTGCCTTAGGTAGTTCAGGGGCTCCTTGATTGGACTTGAGAGAGAGAAATTTTCTCCAGTTGGTTTCTTCTTTAATGTTGCTGCGAGCTCCCTTTCTTCTCAAGATTTCACCAATAAGAAAACCATACCCTAGCCAGGGCATGGTGTTGGTTGCTCTTTCATGATATTTCTTTACGTATGCCAACATGTTGGTGAAGACATATCTTGTCCAGTTGAAAGGTTTACCAGAGATTATTGCTGCCAAAGGAGTTGCTCTCTTCTTGTTTATTTCATCAAGTGCAGTATTCTTAGAGTCAATGCACTTGTAGAGTATGCTTAGCAGAAGAGCATACTCATGCACCATTTTGTTGGTCTTGAGATTGAGGGTTTGTGTGTTCTGCGCACTGGGTATCAGGGCCATTTCCTTGAACTCTTGTTCATTGAGATCGAAGTCTTCAACTAATGGGGCTTCATCTCCAGGTAGTGAGAGCAGTAGTCTGATGTCTCCTTCTTCAATTTCTACTGGTCGGCCCTTTATCCAGGATTTGAGAGTGCCTAAGGTGGAGTTGAGATAGAACTCTGCAGCCACTTCTGGGTAGAAGTATGGATAAGGGTAGGTTGCCATTTTGAGAAGACCTGTGGAGTCAAGTTTCCTTAGTAGCTCAGCCATCAGATCACTGTTATTGGCTTTCTTCATGATGATGGAGGTGTTAAGGATGGAGCCAGTGAAGACCTTTTTGGAGATGTATTGAAGAGATGCCATTCTTGTTTGGTTGATGAGTAGAGTGAAGTATTTTATTTGAGAAGGATAGGATGCAGGTTGAGAGCTTTTGAGAGTGATTGAGGATTTTTTGAGAGAGGTTTGAGAGAGATTGCAAAGTAACAGTGTAAAGGGAATTGTACGGAGGAGATATTTATTCTCTATCGGAAACTAGCCGTTGAGATATAACCGTTAGAGAAAACGGTTGGACACGCGTACCATTTACTCCGTTCACACTTGTAGCAGAGGGCTCAATGATGGGTAGATTTTTGATGGTCTGTGAAGACGAAAGTTACCTTTTTAGAATCCTTGATATGAGAGAATCAAGATGACATATGCCACGTGCTGAGATTTCATGTACATTTGCAGTAATTTTAGCCAACTGCTGATCTCAGACAGTGGCCTGCTTCCAAGGCAGACACCTGCTGGCAGACATCTGTTCGAATTTTGTGAACCAGTGTCTGTACCTCCATTGTTCCTTTCTTGTTCCAAGCTTGTATTCTTCTTTATGAAAGTATTAATTCAAGTCCTCTTATTACTCATGTAGCAGTGGTCTAGTTGGTCAGCTGCCTGCTGACCCTACTGCTGTTTTGAACAGTCACCTGCTGAGCCTACTCCTTGAATTTTGACTGCTTCTTTCTTTTGAAAGTCTGAGATAGACTTTCTTGGACCTTGATGCTTCATTCCTTTTGGATTGTGAGTAGCCGAGATGGCTACCTCTGATAGTTCCCCCTCAACAGATGGCTAGGAGTAGGGGTGGGCATGGGTCGGGACGGTTCGGGATTAGGGTTATCCCGGTCCCGTCCCAATAAATAATAACGGGACGGGACGGTACGGGACAAGCCTTTGTCCCAGTCTTGTCCCATTTAAATCGGGACCGGGATGGTTCGGAACGGTTCGGGACGGTTCGAGACGTCCCAAACTAACAAAAAATAATCATTTGTAATTAATATATATTAGCATTTCTAAAGTATCATGCACCAAAATATTAACATTTTAAAAGTTAATTGATGTTCATCACAAGCTAAAAGCTACTACGTATTAGATTTTAGTTAGGTTTAGCAAAATTTGAAATTTAAATTTAAAACAAAGCAAAAATGAATTAGTTTATTCAAAATCATGTGTTCTAGCTGTGAGATACTCATATGTAGATATATAAAGTGGGATAAAAATCTATGTTAGTAAATATTCATGTTAGGTATTATTTTTAATTTAAAAATTGGGCTTGAAGAACTAAAAACATGTTACCATTTATTTTTTGAGTTGACATTACACACTAGTCACATGCTACAAAATCTATATAGTTATTACAAACGGGACAACGGGACGGTTCGGGATAACCTTCCTATGTCCCGGTCCCGTCCCGTTTTAAACCGGTACGGGACCGGTGCGGGACAAAATCAATGAGACCCAAACGGAACGGGACAACACCGGTACGGTTTCGGGATATACCGGAATGGGACAACGGGACCGGGATTCTTGCCCGCCCCTAGCTAGGAGTTCCCCCTTGATTATGGAATTTGATTCCCCTTGAACAAATGCAGGGTTATTCCTTCGCTTGATCTAGATCATCTAACATTCCAAGCTCTTGCCTTAGTTGGTTGAATCTAGCTTCATTCAATGGCTTGGTGAAGATGTCAGCCAGCTGTTTTTCCGTGGGGATGTATTCAAGCTTGATGGTTTTCTTCTCAACATGCTCTCTGATAAAGTGATGCCTGATCTCAATGTGCTTGGTTCTTGAATGAAAGACAGGATTATGAGTGATAGCAATAGCACTAGTGTTATCACACAGTATGCTAATCTCCTTTGTTTCTTCTCCATAATCCTTTAATTGCTGTTTCATCCAAAGTACTTGAGCACAGCAGCTGCCTGCAGCTATATATTCAGCTTCAGCAGTGCTAGTAGCAATTGAGTTTTGTTTCTTGCTGAACCAAGAGACAAGTCTTCCACCAATTAATTGACAAGTTCCTGAGGTGCTTTTTCTATCAATTTTGCATCCGGCAAAGTCAGAGTCTGAATAACCATAGAGTTCAAAACCTCCATTTGTTGGGTACCATAATCCAGAGTTAGGATTGCCTTTTAGATACCTCAAAATCTTCTTAGCAGCTAGAAGATGGCTTTCCTTGGGTTTTGATTGAAACCTTGCACATATACCCACTGAGTAGGAGATATCTGGCCTACTAGTGGTGAGATATAACAAGGAGCCAATCAGACCTCTGTAAAGGGTGGGATCAACATCTTTGCCATCTTCATCCTGACTTAGACCTTGGGATGTATTCATGGGTATTTTCACAGTTGACTTGTTTTCGACCTTGAACTTTTTCATGAGATCTCTTGTATATTTGGCTTGGTTGATGAAGATACCTTGAGGAGTCTGCTTCACTTGTAGTCCCAGAAAATAATTCAACTCTCCCATCATGCTCATTTCAAACTTGCTTTGCATGAGAGTTGAAAATTTCTCACACAATGCTTGATTTGAACTTCCAAAAATTATGTCATCAACATAGATTTGAGCAAGCAATATGTGGGGACCTTCTTCAATTTTGAATAAAGTCTTGTCTACTTTGCCTTTAGTGAATCCATTATTCACTAAGTACTCAGAGAGAGTGTCATACCATGCTCTTGGGGCCTGCTTGAGTCCGTATAGAGCTTTGTGTAACTTGTAGACTTGATCCTTCTCTCTATTGATTTCAAAACCAGGAGGTTGCTCCACATAGACCTCCTCTTCTAGTAGACCGTTTAGGAAGGCACTTTTCACATCCATTTGATAGACTGTGAATTTCTTGTGAGCAGCATACGCCAAGAATATTCGTATTGCTTCTAATCTGGCAACAGGAGCAAAGGTTTCATCAAAATCTATACCTTCTTCCTGGCAGTAGCCTTTGGCTACCAGTCTTGCCTTGTTCTTGACAATGGTGCCTTCCTCGTCCATTTTATTTCTGAATACCCATTTAGTTCCTATCACATGTTGATGATAGGGTCTGGATACAAGCTCCCATACATTATTTCTTTCAAACTGGTTGAGTTCTTCTTGCATGGCTTGTATCCAGTCAGAGTCAAGTAGGGCTTCTTCAATTTTCTTGGGTTCAATTTGTGAGATGAAGCATGAGAATAGTGCTTCTTTTTGAATTGCTGACCTTGTACGAACCCCTTCATGGATGTTTCCAATGATTTGGTGTGGAGGATGTTTGTTCAACCATCTAATGTCAGATGAGGTTGTTTTGCTTTGACGTTGTTTGTCATCCTCATCTTCTTCTTCGTCACTATCTTCTGGTAGAGTAGGGTGATTAGGAATTTCATGAAGGTTTGGAAGGATGTTTGTTGGTGAGTCACCTGCTGGCAGTGGGCTGACATTAGATTCAGCTATTTTTTCTTTATTATTTCCTGGAAGGCAGCTTGGAGCCTTTCCAGTGTCCTTCTTTGAGTTGGATGACCCACCTTCTTCTTTTGATTGAGCAGTGGAGTGGTTTTCAAAAACCACATGGATTGATTCTTCTACCACCTGAGTTCTTTTGTTGAGGATCCGGAATGCCTTGCTTGTTGCTGAGTAGCCTAGGAAGATCCCTTCATCAGATTTGGGATCAAATGGCTTGAGATAGTCTTTTCCATTGTTTAGAATGAAGCATTTGGATCCAAACACATGGAAATGACTAACATTAGGCTTCCTTTCTTTCCATAGTTCATATGGAGTCTTTTTGTAAGTCTTATGAATGAGACTTCTATTCTGGGTGTAGCAAGCAGTGTTGATTGCTTCTGCCCAAAATCTTTTGGGCAAACCAGCTGCTTCTAAGATAGTCCTTCCGGCTTCCTTGAGTGTCCTATTCCTTCTCTCAGCAACACCATTTTGTTGAGGTGTTCTTGCAGCTGAAGTTTGGTGATGGATTCCGTTTTCTTTACAGTACTGAATTACTATAGAGTTGAGGAATTCAGTACCTCTATCTGACCGGATCTTCTGGATTGAGAGACTTTTCTCATTTTGAATTAGTTTCATCAGTTCTGGAAGTTTCTTCTCTGTTTCATTCTTTTTCTTTAAGAATACGGTCCAAGTGTATCTAGAATAATCATCAACTATCACCAGTGTGTATCTTCTACCACTTAAACTTGTTGGTTCAATTGGTCCAAACAAGTCAAGGTGTAGTAGGCTTAAGGGCCTAGTTGATGATTCCAGTTCCTTTGATTTGAATGATACCTTGGTTTGTTTCCCTTTTTGGCAAGCATCACAGAGATGGTCCTTCTTGAAATTGATCTCAGGAAGTCCTTTCACCAATCCTTTTCTGGACAATTTGTTGATTGCTTTGAAGTTGAGATGGCTTAATTTGTTGTGCCATTCCCAACTCAAATTTGAATCTTCCTTTGTCACCAAGCAGATTCCTTCCTTAGCTGAGCTCCAATCAACAATGTACATGTCCTTCTTCCTTCTACCAGTGAGCACAATTTTGTCATTTTTGACATCTCTAATCAAGCAGATGTCTTTGGAGAATGTTATATTATAGCCATTGTCACAGAGCTGGTTTGTGCTTATGAGATTGAACTTTAATCCTTTAACATAAGATATGTTTTGGATTGTAAGTCCATTGATGGATAGGTCTCCAGCTCCTTTGGTCTCTCCTTGTTTTTCCACATTCCCAAAAGTCACTTTGGGTCCTTCTCTTGCCATATAGTTGGACAGGAGCCGTCTGCTGCCTGTCATGTGCCTGGAGCAGCCTGAATCTATGTACCATGTTTGTGAGTCAACTGCTCCAGCACCTTCCTGTATTCATCATTGTTGAGCAGTAGCCCACAAGTTAGTGGGCAACTTCCTTTTCACAAGTTTGGGCATCCATGCCCATCTAGAACCACTTAGTTCTAAGCAGATTGGTCTATAGCCATTTGAAGTATTATAATCATAGGGGATGGCTATGTATTTGTTAATCCTTTTTCTTCTTGAAGTGGAAAATGGATTATTGGCTTTTGGAGGAGACTGCTTAAGGTTTTGACTGTGGTTGGTCTTATTGGTTGATTGCCAACGGGTTCTTGGGTTTTGATGGTAGGGAAGTTTTTGTTTATACAGGAGATTGGATTTTGATTTGGGAGCAGGCAGGTTCCTTCTTATGGGAACATTTTGAGAATGGGATTTTTGGTAGATTAGCTTTCTTGTAATTTGTTGGTGGCTTGTGGAGGGTGAGTTTTGAGTGAGTCTGGTGGGGGATACATATCCGAGCCCTCTTCTTGTCCTGTTTAGAACAACTTCAGCAGTAGAGTCACAGGTTTTACTGTCCATGCTGAAGTTATTCATTTTGTCTTTCAGCTCTTTGTTCT
This sequence comes from Cuscuta epithymum, assembly GCA_945859915.1. Classification (NCBI taxonomy): domain Eukaryota; kingdom Viridiplantae; phylum Streptophyta; class Magnoliopsida; order Solanales; family Convolvulaceae; genus Cuscuta; species Cuscuta epithymum. The sequence goes on along the minus strand of CAMAPF010000951.1, from coordinate 1,857,171 downwards.
CTTCTTCTAAGACATTGTTTTTGGTTAAGGCATCTAACAATTTAGTATGAATAACCTTAATGTCTTGTTTTAATCTATCATTTTCTGATCTTAAGAGAACATGGTGATTTTGGACTTTTTGGAAATCTTGTAATAAAGATTCCAGTGTAATATTGGTTGGTCCAGAATCACTAGAGCTATAAGAAGAGCAGGATGTTACCTCAACATCATTGTAGTGGTCTTTGGCCATTAGGCATTTAGGGGAGCTGCATTCATCATCTTCACTGAGCCATCTGCTGCTTTCTCCAGTGAGCCAGCTGCCGCCTTTTTCAGCCACCTGCCAGGATCCCAGGCATAGAAGTGCTTCCTCTGAGCTTTCAGATGAAGAGCTTTCATCACTTGAGCTGCTTTCATCTTCAGATTGGGGTTCCTCCTTTTTCTTTTCACTGATAAATGCTTGTCTTTTGCTTTTGAAGTCCCTCTTGTAACTAGCTTTGGGACCAGTCCCCTGCTGCCCTTGATGCTTCTGGGCTAAGGGCAGAGGGCATTCATTTTTGTAATGTCCTGGCTGTCTACAGTTGTAGCACAGAACAGTTTCCTCACTGGATTGAGGTCTCCCTTGTCTTCTAGGTGGCAGGTTGTATGCTTTCTTTGGAGCAGCTCCCTCCTTCTTCATGAATCTTTTAAATTTCCTCACAAACATAGCAAACTGCTCGTCAGTGAGGAGATTATTGAGGGATTTTTCAGCAGATTTTGAAGTGCTTGGTTCAGACACTAGAGCTAGTGTCTTGTATTCATCTTCCTTCTCTTCTTTGATCTCCTTCATTTCAAATTCATAGGCCTTGAGATCACTGAAGAGTTTGTCAGTTGACAAAGTTCTGAGATCTCTGCTATCTCTCATAGCAGTTACCTTCATGTCCCATTTTGATGGCAGGCCTCTCAAGATTTTAAGGGAAATTTCCTTTTGAGAAAGTTCTTTCCCAAGGTCAGAGACCTCTGCCACAATCTTCAGGAATCTGGATTCCATCTCATGGATAGATTCAGATGACAGCATTTTGAAATCCTCAAATTTTTTGAGGGCTATGGTCAGTTTATTGTCCTTCTCCTGTTCATCCCCTGCTCCAATCTTTGTTAGCTCATCCCAGACATCTTTGGCAGTTTCGCATTTCCTGATTGTGGGAAATATAGATTCATCAACAGATTTGAAGAGAATGTCCTTGGCAATGTTGTCAAGATTGTTTCTCTTCCTGTCCTCAGTTGTCCATTCCATTTTGGGTTTTGGAATGTACACATCATCTGTCCCTTCTGTGGTTCTGGATGTGATGACCTTCATTATTTTGATAGGTCCATCAGTAATTACTTCAAGCATCTCATCATGTAAGGCACTGAGATGTGCTTTCATCCGTATTTTCCAGTCATCAAATTTGTTCAAGTTGAACAGAAGATTCTTGGCTAACTGACTGTCCATTTTTAGAAAGTGTTTGGGAGGTAGAGTGGTTTGGATCTTTAGTTCAAATTAGTCAGAAACTGACTCTAGGAACACTCCGCTCTGATACCACTTGATGGTCCCGGATAGGGTAAAAGTCTAGAGGGGGGGTGAATAGACTTTTAAATCTATTTCAACTTTTTGAAGTTTTTCCCTCTAGATGAATTGATCTATAATCTTTTGAGAGATTAATAGATGCACAACGGAAGTCTTTACCCTTTTTTGTAATGAGTGTTTGACCGCTTTCTAATTTTGGAAAGATTGGACTTAGATAGCTAGTAGTTGGCTTGACAGTTAGCTTAGCAGTTGGCTAGGTAGCAGGAAACTGCTGAGGTAACTGCTAGAGAAATATTGACTTTATGATGAAAGTGAGGGTGAAACTTTGTTTAGCACACAAGAAAGATGTCTGAAAAGGTACTTAAGTAAGGTTAAGGTGAAGTTTAACTGGAGCAGTGGTCTTGGCAGTTGGGTGGTACTAAGGGAACTGCTGAGCCATCTGCTTAGGTTATGAGCAGACTTTCAGAGATCCTTTTGACCAAAACTTCGTGTTGATGATGTTATGAGGATCTGGTGATGTTGAGTTGTTTAAAGGAAATATATGTATGTGAGCAGGGAGCTCAGCAGTTAAGTGGTACTGAGGAGACTGCTGAGGCACCTGCTATATTTTGATAGTGAATTTCCGGTAACTGATAGAACAACCTTTTTGATAATGCTTTGGCAAGTGAACTGTGTGAAGATAATCTCAAAGAGAGTGAGTAATTAAGCAGAAGGATAAGCAGTTGGGTCAATTAAGACAACTGCTTAAGATGCTGCTGGCAAACTACAATCTTTATACGAGAAGTGCTGGGTGTGTGTTTTGTTGAATGAAGTAAAATCAACACACGATGTATCCTGGTTCAGAGGTGGTGTAATCCTCCTACGTCCAGTCCCATTCTCTTTCAAATGGATTTCCACTAAAGTATTCAGCTTTAATACACTTAGTGACAATCTGGCCTTTACAACACTTAGGCCTAGATTGAAGGTTTTTCACAATGAGTATTACACCACTCAAAGTTACTCAGTCCTTAGACTTTTCTCGATTGATCCAGTGGGGATCAAAAGGTACTCTATCTATCTAACTACACTTTAGGATCCGAACAACAGTTCTCCTAAGTGTTTACAACCACTTGTGAAATGTTACAAGAAAGTTCTAACCTCCAACTATGAACTAAGCTCTAAAAATGTGAAAGTGTTGATCTAATCTAAGAGCTTAGTGAAGCATGAGGCTAAGCAGAGAGTAAAGTTGAGTTTGCACTTTCTCTTTTGCTAGATAGCTCGTATATGCTTTGATGAAAGTATTTCTCTACTTAGGATGCTCAAGCTTGTTTTAGAACTCATGCTTCTACCTATATTTATAGGCCTTCATGGTTGATTAATCTCATCCGTTGGTTGAGATGGATTAATCTTGTGCGTTGAGGGTCTGGCTGGGACGAATTGTACATTCGTCTTCTTGTGCAGGAGCTTTTAATCCTTTTGTTTTCTGTCTTGAATAATTGGGCCGCGGCATGGGTTTGTCTTCAGCCGCTGCAGCTTCACTCCAAAAGGACGTCCCATGCTGTAGGACCATGTACCTGTTTAAGTTTTTAATGCTGGTCAAGTTTTGTCTTCCAATCATACACCTTTGATGTATATGATTTTTCGAGCATCTTTAAAATGTGACATTTATTTAATCTTTGAGCCAAATGATATGTGCCGGTTGGATCTAAATATCCGTTTAAGGTAAACAAAAAGTACCTTATTGCATTTTTACTTTTTCCGGTACTATTTCATTAGTCTCAAAAATTGTACATTTATTTTGTCACATTTGAATAATTTGAGTGCTAATACTTGAATTTAATTTAGACACAATGTACGGGTGCAAAGTATAGTGGCATCATCAAAATCTTATCAAAATTGGGTACTAACATAATGGTCTAAATATTACTTTTAGAGTTTCAATGGAAAAATATATATGACTAATTTAGGTTAAGATAAAAAGAAAAGGTGACCCACGCCTTTCCCTTCTCCTTGTTTGTCGCCTACTGCGTCCAGGTTCCTAGCCCTCGCGCTTATCTCCAAGCAGATGGCCTCCACCACCTTTTCCGCATCCACACTGCCAATGCTCCTTCTCCCTCGATCTCACACTTGTCTTCAACTGTTTTCTCCCACGCCGTTCACCTCGCCGTCACCTCGTCGTCACCTCGCCGTCACCTCTAACACTTCTTTTCTGCCTTTTCTGTCCGATTTCGGGGGATACGAACAACCACATATGTAATCATCAGATCCAATGGCGGCGCTAGGTGGGTTGGAGGAGGAGGTGCGGTGGTTGGGGTAGGGGATTAGCCATGTCCGTCGTCGTCCATTCACGCCGTCGTCATGGCCATGCCCCCTGCTTCTATTTCTTCTTATTCTGTTCGATTGTGGGGGCTTCATCGGCATCTTTAACATTTCATATCTGAGATGGCGCGGTGGCGCAATAGCGGTCGAGGGAAGCCAAATCGGCGGGGCTAGGTTTGGTATTGTAAAGGGGACTGGGGAGAGGGCTAGGTAGGGGCGGTGGTGGCAATGGAGTTTGGGGATAGGAAAGCTGAAGATGAAGCCCCAAAAATGGGTTAGGGTCGCCACCCGCCGGTGAGAAGCAAGGGCAGGGTGTCACTGACGGGGCGGTAGCTAATCATTGGCGGCGGTGGCCGGTGGTTGTCGGCAGCAATTGACAGTGGTGGCCGCTCGAGAGGTGCAAGGGCGAGGTGTGACCACAGGGTGGCGACGAGTCACTGATGGTGGTGGCCGATGGTGGCGTTGTTGATAGTGAACAGTTTCGTTGTGACATGTTTCACGACAAAAGTGACGTTCAACGGTGACATAAAAATTTGATGGTGACATATAACAATGACATAAAAATGACATCGACATAATGTTTTTTTTTTCAAATATGTGACTTTCTTAACCACATTTTTGGAAATTGGCTTCAACTTAGTAATATTATATGTAGTAAAAACCCTTTTAAGAAATCCTTTCATTTTTTTGTTAAACTCTTGAAGGGCTAAAAGAGATAATATAGATAAAAACAACTAATATGCATTACTATCTCTCTAGGGTTATCGCAAGGTAATCGCTAGCTTAGGATCGTCCGCTATCTGCAAAACTGATGAGCAGGGCTGGTTTGTTCCGGCCTCTTGTGGTTATCGGCAATCAGATTTGGTATTTGGCAGTTTGGATTTGGGAATAGGCTTGGTTCGAGGGGCATGTAAAGTTTCTGGTTCGGGATCAGTGACTTCGAGGACCTGGACGGAGACCAGAGCACCGATGGAAGAGATTGATCTTCGACGATGATGTTGGAGGGGAACCTGTGGCGAGCGATGGGAAGGTGACCGTTACGGTGATTGGCAGGATAGGTTCTCAGATGGATTTACTGGAGGTTGAAATTCTCTTCTACCATACTACATCAGCTCGCCCTCCTCCGGATCCACTTCCCCGCGAGGAAGTAATTTGGGGGAAGTATTTATTTTCGTATTATTTTTTCTTTCGTAGTACTTATTTTTATTTCAGTTCAAGCAGGTATGGTCGGAGTATTTTGATTTTTTATGAACTCTTGATAGGTAGTGCTGCATTTTCGGTCGTTTTAGGCTTCCTCTTGCCCGTTTTGTGTCTAGCGAGTCAGGTTGCTTTGTATGGGTGGCTAACTCTAAGTCTATTCCTAGGGCTTACGATCGGATCTATAATATCTATCTGGATTTGGTCTTGTGTGCAGGGGCGGAGCTACTGGGGGGTCGGGGGGGTCAGTCGACCCCGCTGAAAATTTATGAGTGTAGAGCTCTGAAATATCTTCGATTTGATATATTATGGCTCTCGTAACTCATTACGAGTAAAAAGTTATGACTTCTGCAAAATCAGCACTATTTAATTTTGAAATTAGTAAAATTGTGATGCGTAATATTAATTATATTTACAATATAGCGTGTAATTCACTCGTTACTTACGTGACATGACTTAGGGACAGAGCAAAGACAACATATCTTACTACTACGAGTGCCTACTCAATAAATGATTATTTTCTAATAAGAAATCTTGATACTAAACCGAGTAAGATCGAAGAGAACCATAGAGTACTAGGGTAAGACAATGGGTCTCATCCGAGGTACTCGACTCAACCCGTATAAAAGGAGTTTATAAAATATGTGACATATACGAAGTATATTAACTACATATACTCTATTAGTTTCATTTAAACTATCATTTATCTAAGCTACATTCAATTCGGGTATTGTCTAAAAATAATCTACCGTTTTGATTCTATGTAAATTTGATTTCGATTTTCGACCCCACTGAGTCATTTTTCTGGCTCCGCCCCTGCTTGTGTGTTTGCTCTATTTTAATGGGAAGCCGTTTTGATGATAAAAAACGTCCTTCCAATTTGTGGACCATTCCGTTTTCTTTTTATTTCCTCTGTCTCACTAGATTTAGTTAATTGTTCTCCTTTTTGTATCAAAAAATCTCATTGGTACCAAAGGGAATGCTAGCTGCTTGGTAATCCCCCCCCCCCAATAAAAGAAAACATCCCATTGATGTGTCTAATTCTAAGTATCATAAATAGACAATCTGGTATTTTATTAATTGTTATTGTTCCAATACATTTTTTTATTTTCATTTATTGTAAGAATTTTTTGGGGGCAATGGTACAAATATACCCCTGTAGTATGGGTGTTAGAACAAATATATCCATGGTCTATTTTTTGGAATAAATATACATTTGAAGTTTATGTGGAAATGCATTACATTCCTGAACTCTTAAAATAAATCTACTCTTATTGACTTAAATAATAAAATTAATTTTAAAAATGCCAAAAGTAATTTATAAATTTGAAATTGAGAAATAAAACAAAATCAAATAGTTAAAAATAAAGATTTATTTTATATGTCAAAATATTAAGTCCTTAATTTTGTTTTGCAAAATTATTATTTTTCAGTTGTAAATGAAGCACTTCAAATTCATACATATTAACTTCAGTCTAGCTATGAAATTTTGAACACATTGTTATATGCATTGTTTAAAAAACATTTTGTGATTTTTGTTTAACCTTAATAAAATTAAATTCACTAATTTGTAATCTTGTACTATTTATCATCATACAAAATATGTAATTTTATAGTGCAAAGAATAAAAAAACTAATGATTTCTTTTTTATGTTAACGCTTTCTGCGAAAGAATCATAAATATATAGTAAAGATTTGAAATAATATTTTATACTAACAATATTAAATTGTGATATAAAAATAATAAAGAGAGAGAACTGGACAGAAGTAGATTTTTATTTTATTTTTTATTATTCAATTTCAAATTTATAATATATTTTTGGTGTTTTTTGAAATTTATTTTATCTATTTAAAGTCAATAAGGGTAAATTTGCTCCTTTATAGGAACCTGATGGATATTTTTGTACCTTTTCAAACCTCCAGGGGTATATATGCATTTCCACATAAATTTTAGGGGTATACTTGTTCCAAAAAATAGAACATAGATATATTTCTTAACACATCCATACTTCAAGGGTATATTTGTACTCTTCCCTTTTTGTGTGTTACTTCTCTTTATTCTATACAAGTATTAACGTTTAATTTTTACTTTATTATTTCATATGTAAGTTACAATTGATCAAATTTTATGAAATGAGTGAGAGACTATGAGCCCGTTTGGTAAACTTTAAATTGACTGAATTAATTGAAATTGATGAGATATTGACGAAGCGGTTGAATTGATTGAAACCTAAATGATGAAGAAATAACTAAAATGATCCTTACTCTAACTCTTAGTCAGAAAATAATTGTACTCTAACTTATTTTAATTCTTACACGACTTAACACACTAACTCAAAAATTATGTATTTAGTAATAAAGTTGACCGGTAAGGTTACAAAACTAAAAATAGCGATTAAAGGCACTATAGATTTTTTTTTACTCCGGGGTGTCTGGGGAGGCCGAGAGGGGAGTTGGGGGCTGGAGTAATCAGGGCTGAAACTCACTCCATTGAGTTTTAAACCCTTATGTGCCTAGCGGGTTTCAAACTCGAGACTTTCCACTAGGCACGGTAACCTCACAACCAGGTGGACTGGAATGCTTGGTTGGTTAAGGGCACTATAGATGTTTTTACTTGGACTAAAATTTGCTGGTCTGATATGTTTAAGTCTGGTCTGGTCTAGTCTGAACTGGTTTAGTTTGGTCTTGTAAATGTTTGATCTATGTGTATTCAATCTGATCTGGTCTATTTAAAATCTGGTCTAGAAGTCTGGTCTAGTCTGATTTGGTCTCTTTAAATCTTTCTGATATGGTCTCAGAAGTAAAAACATCCTACGGAGTATATCTCTTTGGAGTATGAGAAGGTTGCCAATTGCCATATGGGCCCGTTTTCACAAATCACAAGCCGAGCGTCTACTTTTTAGGATCTGAAAACCTTCGATTTCTTTAAAAAGGGGTTTGGTTCTCTCGCCTCTTGCAAAACCGTCCCACTTGTTTTCAGTTTTCCAAGCCCACGCCCCGCCGAAAATCTCTGCTGAGGTACATCCACGATAGTTATGGTGTTCAATTTTTTTCGCACTTTCATATCAATTTAGGGTTCTTTTATATACGGAGTAATATTTTTATGTTTCACGATGTTGATGAAATATATTAAAAAGTTTTCATCCCATTTATCTCAATAGCATCTGTCTGGTTGTTTACTTGCTTTTGTTTGTAATATTTTAGTGTTATAATTTCAATTTCTGTATAGGTATATACCTAGCTTAGTATCTTCCATTGGAGAAGGAATTGAATAATTATGAACTTGCAAAGTAAATCGTTTTTTATTTAACTGTATATTTTACTACAAAATCATATCTTGTATTGTTTTAGGTATAAAGCATCCTTATCTCGTTGAATATATCATATTGAGCTCTAAAACTAGTATTCATACTCCATTTACAAAATATTACGGTTTGGGTAGTTGCTAGTTGTTACATAGGAATGATAAACCATGACCTCTATTTACTCCGAATAGGCTTTATTAACTCTAAATAGGCTCTTACTACGATTCCTAAGATGTTTACTTATACGAAGGCAATCCTTTTAAGCAGGTTAAATTAAATTCTCTTAATCTTGAGTTTGATGTTTTTCGTACTAAACCTTTTTTCAGGGAAGTTGCATTGTATCGCTGTTTAAACATATAGAAGTAGTACCTCAAGAGGAAATGGCAGGTATGAAATATGTTGGTTTATGACAGTTTTTGTTGTTGTTGGTGTTATTTGCAACTTTAAATAAGGGGCATAGTCATGCTATAGCTACTATTTGTAAATGAAGGTAGTGGAGATCAAGTTGCTGCATTGCTATTCTGGGGAGGTCAAGTAATAAAGAATGGATATCTCGGTTCCGTTGATTACTCTGAGCCACCAAAAACGATGTGTTTCTTGAGTCGAAGGGGCAGGCATGCAGAGCTGGTGAGGAAAGTGCACACAGCAATGAACAGCGATGATCAATACAAAATGCTTGACTTGTTTGGAAAGTACCCGACCACCCTTCCTGGAGGCAAAGTCCTGTTTGTTTCTATCCCTCTAACGGATGATCAATCACTGGGGTGGTTTTTGGATGTGGCTTCGCTTTCCCAGCCTGTTCATGTGTACGCGGTTGCTGCTCCAAAGAGAAACGATGAACCCGAGGACAACCCGAGATCCACCACAGGTGCAATTACGGAGATATATGTAAAAACCATGACAGGGAAGACAATTGTCCTCGAGGTTGAATCTTCAGACATCATTCGGGATTTGAAGGAACAGATTGAGGACTTGGAAGGTATGCCTGTTGAGAAGCAGAACCTCCTGTTTAACGGCAGGAGCCTCGCCAACCACCTCACCATTGGCGACTACAACATCCCGAACAAGTCTGAAGTAGACCTCCTCCCCTTTTTATGTGGTTGTTGATGGTCCACTCTACCCACGCCAACCAGCTATTTCTGCACAAACAAATTCCTTATCTTTTGCTGATTTATGCCATTGAACCTTTACTTTTGCTAGGAGTATTTAATTTAGGTTTTCTTTATGCATTGGGTTCTATTTAATTTATATATATGTATGCATATTTCCAATCCATATATTATCACTTATAACCTGAAATGCATTGTTAATTAAAAGCAACTAATGGGTCGTCTAAGGCACAGGAATACCATTTACTTGGTACCGAGGTACCACCATATTCCATAATTTTTTTTAGACATCTCAATGGGGCAATTACAACCAATTCATATAAGCTTATTGTGACACCATCACATTTTTCATATCCAAAAGACCAAAAACACCTTGACTCATTGTCTTGTACTTGGTAATATTTTAGATGTGTTTTCTTCCTCCCCTATTCAGTTTAAATTATGAATCAATATTAGAATTTCTCTTCATCAATTTACAGCTTGAATTTTCTCATCTATACAAAAATTAGTTTTTATTTGATTGCTATTCAACTTTCACTTGAGTAGTGACTTATGTTTATTCATTTCAAGTGATTTACATTTTTAATTTCACTAAATATACCGTGTTCTATTGTTTACATGAAGGGGCTGTTTGTTTTTCACTAAATCCATGCCAACACGCCGCTTTTAGCAGCGGTTTGTAGTTCAAAAAAACAGCGGTTTGCTAAAACCGCCATTATACAAATGGGACCAAAATGATAAAGATATACTAGTATCACATTAAACACTTTTCATAAATACCTTAAATTAGTTATAACAACTAAAACACCAAAACACATTACGTAGTACATTTTATGATTTTATCAACAAACAATAAACAATAATCATTTATGTCGTGCTACTTTTTGCACGTGTTTAAAACTTTCTATATCACTTCTTTCAAGAAAAAAAGAAAAGAAAACATTATCACTCTATAAACTAGACATAAATCATTTATTGAATAGAACTACGACGCAAAAAAAAAAATATGAAGTACTAAACTTGCCTAGGCTATTAACGGAGATAAATAATTTAGTGATTACATATTTCAATTTACATTATTGAATAGACATTTTTTGAATAATGGAAATGTGCAAATTGCAAATAATGTTTCTGATCGCCAAGATATATGAAGTGATTGTCTTTCTCATAATGAGAATGATGATATAACTGAATCCACTTCAAATTGCTCTGAAGTGCATTATGTATGAGGAGGATGTTATAATCATGAAATTTATTCATGGATTGGTGGTAATTTGAACATTGACATACTATGTATGTTTTCTCTATCAATATTTAGTTCAGAAGCAAGATGGAATGTTAATTTTGTTGAAATTTCAGTTGTTTACACTACCAAAAAAACTCGTTATAGATACGGATTTTGGCACGGAAAAAATCCGAGACAATTTTGGCGCGGATTTGGGAACGGAATGCTGGAAAAGTCGATTTATTACGACAATGGCACGGAATTATCCGTGCCAATATGTTTGGCTCGGAATTTGCGACCCTACATCCGTGACAAGACCGAAAAAATTGTCACGTAGTTGGCCTGTGTTAATATACGTGCCAAATGCCGTGACAATATGGCAGGGAAGAGTATCCGTCCCAAGGACAGACGTTTTTTTTTTTAAATTGGCCCGGCATATATCCGTCCCAAGCTTTTCCGTGCCAAACGCCGAGACAACCCCGTATCATATTTAGTTGTTCTAATGTCCGTCCCTAGTTCCGTGCCAAATTCTAGCCGTTACGTTGGCTGGCTGTTATCCGTCCCAAACGTAGTGCCAAAATGTAACCGTTAGTTTGACCGGAATTTGGCCGTCCCAAAAACCGTCGCCTTGAGCAGATTTCATAGAAACTTAGTGTCGTGCCAAAATCCGAGACAATGAGGACCGTTCTGCACATTTTGGCTGGGATATTTCCGTCCCAATTTCTGTGCCTACTAAATCTACAAATATACCAAGTTGGGATGTGAAGCAAACTACATCTCAGAAAATGATGTCTTTGATCTTTGTGTATGATGAATTCTGGATAGAAGTTGGAAGTTATATTACTTGATATCTGGAGGTTTTCTATTTGGATTTCTTACTTTATATTACTTGGTATCATCGTTGTACTTAAGGTATGTAAATTTCGACCATTGTGCTTTTAAATTAATTTGATCATATCCATATTACGAGTTGTTATCAGTATTATTTAATTTGTCTTAATTATTTTGATTGAATTCAAGTGTTAGCTTTAAAACGTGAGACATTAGCTTATAAATTTAATAAATTAATTTCGTTAAGATATACTGTCAAAAAAAGTTCATTAAGATATTTTTTAATATTCAGGCACAATGAATAGACAAACTAGAAGTTGGATGTATGACCGCTACAAGGAAAATGATAGAGGATTGAAAAAAGTGTTTGAAAATGGAGTTAACGAATTTATTAGATTTGCACAAGGGCAAACACGCTATGCTGATGGAAGTAAAATAAGATGTCCTTGTACAGAGTGTAAAAATAACAAATTTGTTGAAGGTGGTGAGGTTTGTTGGCATTTATATACGCATGGTTTTGTTGAAAACTATTACAACTGGACTGCTCAAGGAGAACCAATTGAGCCAGAGTTGTTGCCGCAAAACGTAGGAATGTCGAGGTATGTTCCCGATGAGATGGCTAATTGGGGAAATTATGAAGAAATGGTATGGGAGCAAAAAATGCTTTATGATTTGACTGGTCCTTCTACGTTTCCAAATATCCACACGGATAGTGATTTCAACGCACACAATAATGTGAACGAAGGACCAAGCTCATCATATTATGATGTGGATGTGTTAGGCACTAGATTTCAAGAAGTGCTCAAAAGTGCGGACCAGCCTTTATATTCTGACTGTTATGATCATTCACAATTATCAGCAGTTTCTGAATTTCTTAACATAAAGTCAGAATATAACCTCTCTGAAAGCTGCATGTCCAAAATATTAGACTCAGTTGGTAGTATGCTACCTCGTGATCATTGTCTTCCCGATAGTTACTACAACATGAAAAAGTTTGTTTCTGAGTTAGGTCTCCCTATGATCAAAATCCATGCATGCCCTGGAGGATGTATGTTGTTTTGGAAGAATGACGAAACACTTATCCGGTGTAAGTTTTGTAATGCGGATAGGTACAAGCCCATATCAGGTATGACTCGAAAAGCCCGAAAAAGATCTGCAGCATCGAAGTTGATATATCTTCCTTTAGCACCACGTTTGCAGAGATTATATGCCTCAAGCGCTACCGCGAAACACATGACGTGGCATGTAGAGCATGACACTGAAGAAGGGTTAATGTGTCATCCATCAGATTCTGCAGCGTGGAAGCATTTTGACAGGTGTTATCCTCAATTTGCTTTTGAGCCGCGCAACGTTAGACTTGGGTTATGTTCTGATGGTTTTGCTCCGTACGGTCAATTTGGAGGCCAGTTCTCATGTTGGCCAATTATCATTACCCCATATAACTTGCCCCCGGACATGTGTATGAAAAATCATTTTATGTTTTTATCATTAATGTGTCCAGGTCCTGGTAATCCAAAAAAAAGAATTGATGTGTATTTGCAGCCATTGATCGAAGAGCTGAAACATTTGTGGGAAGTTGGTGTTCCTACATATGATGTTTCGAGGGATCAAATATTTAATATGAAAGCTGCGATTATGTGGACCATTAATGATTTTCCAGCATACGGAATGCTCTCTGGATGGAGTACTGCAGGCCTTATGGGTTGCCCTGTTTGTATGGAAAAATCAAATGCATTTTGGCTAAAGAATAGTCGAAAAGCATCCTACTTTGACTGTCACAGGAAATTTCTCCCACCTAATCATCCGTATCGAAAGGATAAGAAGTCATTCATCAAGGGTCGCAAGGACCGCGATCCCCCACCTCCGATTTTAACAGGATATCAGATTTATGATCGTGTTCGAAACATCCCTTCTGCCATTGACGAGCCTCTTGAGTATCCAGATGGATATCGCATTTATCATAAGTGGACAAAGAAAAGCATTTTCTGGGATTTGCCATATTGGAAGGATCTTCTGATTAGGCATAATTTGGATGTAATGCATATTGAGAAAAATGTTTTCGATAACATTTTTAACACGGTTATGAACTTCAAGGGAAAGACTAAGGATGGCCTTTCATCAAGGAAAGATGTAGCTCTGTTTTGTGATAGACCGGAAATTGCTATGGGCCCTGAGTATGTCGGTCCATTCAAGAAAGCAGTTTATCAGCTCACGGACGAGCAGAAGAAATGCATATTGGAGTGGCTCATCAAGCTACGATTCCCTGATGGATACACCTCTAACTTTAATAGATGTGTTGACTTGGAAAATTTGGTAATGAAGAGCATGAAGAGTCATGACTGCCATGTCATGATGCAACGCCTCCTTCCCATTGCATTGAAGGAAAATCTCCCGAATAATGTGTGGGCATGTATTTGTGATGTTTCTCAATTATTTCAGTTGTTATGCTCACCGGTGCTAGACATACAAGCAATTCAGGATCTTCACCGTAACGTTCCCACTATTTTGTGCAATTTGGAAAAGATCTTTCCTCCATCCTTTTTCGATGGAATGGAGCATCTACTTGTCCATCTTCCATTTGAAGCAATGACCGCAGGGCCAAGTTGGTATAGATGGATGTATGGATTTGAGAGGTAAAATTATTATGCATTTTGTAAATGGTTTCATATATTGTTTATATTAATATAAAATAATCTTTTAATATTTGGTAAAATATGTCTTAGGTTTTTGCGAGAACTGAAAAAGAAGGTGACAAATAAAGCACACGTTGGAGCATCTATATGCCAAGCATACCTTACAGAAGAAGTTTCCACATTCTCTTCCTTCTATTTTGAAAGAGAAATCATGACTAAGCGAAAAAGGCCTGTCAGAAATGATAATGTTGATCCAGCATTGTATGAGCAAATAGTTTCCATCTTCAACTATCCGGGCAAAGGATATGGTAGAAGGACACACCGTCGTGTTGTTGGAGACGAGTTTCGAATTGCACAAACTTACATTCTGATGAACTGCCCGGAAGTTATTCCGTATTACAAGTAAATCAATATTAGCGAACATCGTAATAAGTTATTTCCCACACTAACAAACACTCTAATCATTTCATTTTCTTATAAAAAAAATGCAGTGATTACAGAGAAATGCTTTCTCTAGCTGGTTATTCCAATGAGGTCATTGATGCGACGATCGACACTGAATTTGCAGGATGGTTCAAAACTACGGTAAATCAATAAGGTTTTTTAATTGCAAATATCAATTCTATAGTATTCATTACTGAACAACTAAATGACATTTGCAGATACTCCGTGAAGCTGAAAATTCTCCCGTTGATCCTTTCTTGGAGTCATTAGCATGGGGTCCTGAAACACTAGTGAGGTGTTGGTCTATATATTTTGTCAATGGCTACAAATATCATACACGTGCTTACGGAGACAATAAACCCACTATGAACAGTGGTGTGAGCGTGTCGACTTGTAGTTATGACAATTCAGAGACTAGTTTTTTTGGATATGTGGATGAAATACTGGAAATGAAATTCACTGGCCACAACAAGTTATCGTGTGTATTATTCAAATGCACTTGGGTGGATCCAGTGAGGGGGGTGAAAAAGGATCACAAACATAACTTGGTGGATGTTAATCACAGGCGTGTGTATCTGAAAAATGAACCTTTCATATTAGCTCAACAGGCTGCCCAAGTGTATTACGCGGAATATCCGTCGACACGCATCAATCGCACTGGCTGGGTAAGTGCATGCACTATTAGACCGAGAAAAGTTGTTTCTCACGCGGTACAAAAAAACATTGACATTGATGTTTACCAACAAGAGTTTTTTCTACCCCCAGTTCCAGACATTATTGAGGAGGATATTTTTTTGAATGATTGTACTGGAGCAGAAATAGAGTTTGACCCTAACGACGCCAATGATGGTCCGGACGAGGGAACTCAATATGAAGAAGAAGAATGGAACTTTCAAACAGAAGATACTGATGATGATGATGAGTACGTTGACCATATTGACTCCGAAGATGAAGAAGAATGAATTGTTTTATTTTTATCAAATATTGTTTCATTACAGAATTTTATTTCAACATTTTTATTTCTTGTCATGAATGTTTCCGAATAATTCAATTTCTAGTCTAGACTGTTTCTGAGTATTTTAAAATGCAATTTGGTAGATAATTTGTCGTCTATTTAATCAAATTAAAATGTTTAAATGCACATTTTTATTAAGCAAATGTTCATGTTTTTACTTGGGCTAAGTTGAAAAAACAATTTCAATTAAAAAACACAAACCAATTTTATTACGCCAAAAGCAGACGTTTTTATTACATTAATTTTAGTCAAAACAGACTAAAATTACAGAAAACTCAAACGATACACGATAATACGAATTACATAAGCAAACGATACATGACAATGATAATAACAGTACATAGTAAAATGATACACTTATTTGATTCTTCATAGTGCCTTCCTACCATCATCTTCACTTTTAGCCTTCACTTCAGTATCTTCACTTTTACCCGTCACTTCACTTCCCCTTTTCCATAAATGATTATTTTTTTTTGCTGCAGCATCATCAACAGGCTTCATTAACTTAAGTATTTCCCCTATCTTATCAATTTTTTTTTCCCAACTCATCAAAATCACATCCCCATATTTTTTTATCACTTGTACCTTCAGATTTTTCCATAATAAAGATTTTTTTTATTTTTCACTTTGGAACTATTTTTACACTATTATATGAAGCCATATTTATAGTAGAAGCTGAACCATTGGCACTGATTTGGATGGGATAATTCCGCCTCAAAACCTTAATTCCTATCCGATATACGCAATAGGGACGGAATAATCCCTGCCAAATCCCTGCCAAACCCGCTCTGACATAATAATTACTGACTGCACAGCGTTACAGGCGACTTTTCAGATTGGCACTGACATGCGACGGATACTGCCGACCCAATTCAAAATTTAAATTTCACTTCCCCGCTCGTTTTTTTTTTCGCGCAATTGGGACGGATTTGGCCGAGCCAACTCGCAGCCAAGACCGAACACTAATCTGGAAGAGTCTAGAGCGGTTTTGGCGGTCCTATTGCGACGGATATATCCGAGCCAACGCCGGAGGTTTATAAACTGTCCTTAGTGCATTTCGAGCAAACCCTAAGCCATTCTTCAGCATCCCCCCTTTCGACACAATCTCCGCTCTGTACATTCCGCATACCCCCGCCACCACCTACTCCGGCCACCTACTCCGGCCACCTTCTCCGGTCACTACTTACTCTGCCTCCCCTCTGTTTCAAGTCGCGTCCGAACGGTGCCGCGTTTCAAGCCACTCCGACGCTTGTAGTGTTTTCAAACCGCTGCGACGCTTGCAGACGCTTTCAGCCGGCCATCGTCTTCTCTTTGTTTGCAGGTCATGTTTTTTTAAATACTTTATTACTTACGGTTTTTCATCTTTACTGTTATAAACATATGTTATTTTTAAATAAACTCGTTATGTATAATAAACGAAGTATTATAATCTAGAAACGAAGTATTTTTAAATACTTTATTGTTTATATTTTTTATATTAGAAGCGTAGATTATAGGCACCTTAGAATATGTTACTAGTATTTATAATGTAATTATAAATTTTTACACGAATTATTATAATCTACAAACAAAGTATTTTTAAATACTTTATTGTTTATATTTTTTATGAAAAGCGTAGTATTATAGTCACCTTAAAATATGTTACTAGTATTTCTAATGTATTTATAAATTTTTAAACGAAGTATTATAATCTAGAAACGAAGTATTTTTAAATACTTTATTGTTTATATTTTTTATTAGAAGCGTAGTATTATAGGCACCTTAAAATATGTTACTAGTATATATAATGTATTTATAATTTTTTACACGAAGTATTAAAATGAAATTTTTGTATAAATACTTTTTTAGAAACGAAGTATTATAATCATATTATTACAATATATTTATAAAGTATCTATAAATTTATGAAGGGATTATTTATAAACGAAGGATATGAATTCTATAATTCGTAATTATATATACGAATGTAAGTATAATTTTTAAGTTGGTTATAACCTAATTTCTTCATATTACTTAGTGTAACCTAATTTTTTCAAATGAATTTCATTATTTTTTTGATATTATTTGGTTATAACCTAATTTTTTCACTGGTCTCTTTCTATAATATTTCTATGCGTTTCAATAGAATGTCTGCCCGTAGAGGTTCATTCACTTCGTTTACTTCCTCCCGTGGAGGTCGTGGAGGTAGAGGTAGCTCACCCATTGTCCAGAATGAGCAGAACTCTCCTCTAGGTGATTCGCATGAGTCTGTCCAATCCCGACACCCTATTGATGAACATTTAAGTGGTTTTGATTCTTCGATCCCCGATGAATCTGTTCAGCAAAAGACTTTTATTTCACCATTTGAAATGAGAAGGTAATGTAAAACAGCATTATGCAATTTGTATACAGTAAATTCCTATCTATACATTACTTATGTGTGCTTTTATGATGTAGCAATCCTACTGTACTCAACAACATCATTTCAATCCTGACTAACAATTTCCACGGGCCATGGCGGTCTTATATGCATGCGGACGCTGATCAACGCAACCGTTGGTGGAAACTGTTTCAGGTATGCTATAAGTACTTTTAGTTTTTATTTGACAGATTGTGAGTCATGATGTTGATTAAGTCTTTTTTGTGTTTTTAGAGAAAGTATGAGTGGGATGTCTGCTTTAATACCAAAATGAAAAAGAAGTTCAAGTCTCGGGCCTCTGAATGGTTGAGCAAAAATATTGGCAGAGCTAGGCGGGAAAACAAGAAACCGGACTGGATTGGAGATGGAGATTGGAAGGTGTTGCAAGAATATTGGGCCTCTGATGCTTTTAAGAAAAAGAGCCATGCTGGAAAGAAGAATAGGAACTCTAAAGCTGGGAAGGAATCACAATATCGCGGTGGCAGGATACCGGTGACTACGCATGTTGAAAGGCTGGTGAGTTTAATTGAACTGTATTGTAGTATTATGAACTGCATTTTACCTTTTAATGAACTCCTAACTTTGATTTTGTAGACGAAGGAGTTGAATAGGCCCCCCTTGAAGATTGAAGTGTTTGACAAGGTTTATGTCCCGAAATCGGGCGAGCCCCCTGCACGTGTAGTTGCAACGAAGGTAAATTATATATATATATATATATATATATATATATATATATATATATATATATATATATATATATATATATATATATATCAGATTTTCATATTGCTATAAGGAGTATATGTCTTGGTAACCTCCTGTCTTCTGATTGTGCAGCAAAAATACAATGAGATGAAAGCCCAGGCTGAATCGCAAGGGAAGTCGTACGAAGAGGATGATTCTGAGTTGTTTTGTGCGGTGGTCCCACTATACAAAGGCCGGCGGTTTGGGACGGGATCTGAAGCTGAAGCGATGTCTGACCTTGAATGTACCAGCCGGATATCGGGGCCGACTCAAATGGAAATTGATTCCCTCATCAAGGACCAGCTGGAAGCCCGTTTGGCGCAGCAGGAAAAGCAGTTTCAAACTCAGATGGCGAACATGACTTCTGCGTTTACTGCGTACATGGAGCAAGTGCGAAGCTCGAACCCTTCTGTCCCGCTACCTGATTTCTCGCCTTTTCGTACCCCGACCTCCGCCCATATGAATGGGCTACATGAATCGAATGAAGTGCGGTTGTCTGATCTATTTGTGTAATGAACAAACTCTTTAACTTTCTGTACTGGTCCTGGACATCTAATGGCAATTTATTTGCCATTTCTACTTTTGTTTTGGCAGTGGTTTATCTGCCTGGAGTGCTGTAACATAATAATATTCTGTTTATTTGTGCTTTTTCATTTGCTCTATAGTTTGCATGTGTGGTTCATAATTTGCTCTATATCTTTTTGGACTGCAGTATTATATGATTCCAGTTAAATTTTTTGTTTATAATGATTTGTAAAAAAAAAATGTGCACCGTACATATGTACGGTATACCGTACATATGTACGGTGTACATTTTTTTTAAATTAATTGTGGCACGGAAATTTTCCGTACCAAAAACCTGAATGAAATTTGGTAAAATATTTGGCACGAACTTATCCGAGCCAACAAACGGGCAAAGATTTGCCCGACCCGGTGTATTCCGGGCCAATATCCGTGCCAAGTTACATCCGAGCCAAACTTTTGCGGGAGTAATCAATGTTGTTTTCTCGGAACTTCCGTGCCCAATGCCGAGCCAAGAGTTGGGGCGGATGATGGTATCCGTGCCAAAGCATTTGGCACGAGCCAGGTGCGTCGGATTTCGTTTCCGTGCCAAATCCGAGCCGAAAGCGATAGTCTGGGAATTTTGTGAAGCCATCTGTGCCGAAATCCGACCCAATGGCGACTTTTTTTGGTAGTGTTAAACCGTCAGTTTTGGAGTAAATTTTTACAGCAACAAGCATGACATGCAGCTTGACGATCAGTACAAGTTTCTTAATATCATATGCATGGACCAATATTGCAAGTTTAAAAAGTTGTTGCAACATTACGCACAAGAGGAAGATAGAAACAGAGCCAAATGTAGTTTGACATTAAGTGTAAAGTAAATTTTGTTTGGTTAGGATTCACAGTGTGGAGCCCATTTTCAAAAAAGTAGTCATAATAAGTCTGTTGAGGTTTATTCCTTCAACCCGTGGACCCAACACGTAAGCCCAAAGGTTTCGAGTGGAGTGAGTGTATGAATGTCTAGCCCAACAACTATTAGATGAATCAGGAGACAACAGTGGTAGCAGGCAATGTAAATAGGTATTATTAACTCCGTAATAACTCCCCTAAGTACAATCTACTCGCTAAACAAGGCACGTCGGCCGTTCGTCTTACAAGGCACTTAGAAATGCTGCAAGTAAGAATGCTGAAGCTAGTATGAGAATAGAAAGTTGCCAACCCTTTACAATGAAATAAATGCTTCTATTTATACCCGCCAATGGGCAGGTGGCTGTACTGACGTGGCAGCCTGTGGACCGCTGGTGTCCCAACTACCAAATCTTTAGCATTAAATGCACTTCCCGCCAGAATCTAGGTTTCCCGCCGGAATAGTGGGGACGTTCGTCCACCCGGGAAGTGAGTTGGATTCCTCCAAGTGACCCTTGAGGGATATTGGCTGTTCGTCTCCTGGCCTTGATGGATTCTCACCATGTGGGCTGGGTCTCCTCCGATGACTATGGGCTTGCTCAGGAGACGTTCGTCGTCACCCCTGATGGCCCGTGGCTCCGCTCCTTGTCCCTGCTTAGACGTTCGTCGGGATGAGCCGCTGGGCCTGAGTCCTCCAACACCAGACGTTCGTCCATGCTTAAAGTACATGGGCCTGTGGGCTGGCCTAGTTTCTAGCTGGACGGTCGTCTGGCAAAATGGGTTAGTGGGCCGGACCTCGGCTTGGGCCCTTAACCCAACACAAGTCCCCCACTTCTGATGTTCTGAGCATGCGCAGGACATAAGGAAGTATGAACCTCCCCGAAGTAGACGTCCGTATTTTGGCACTTGTGTTCATTGCATCTTGGCGGAATCGTACGCTCGTGGCCATGGTGCTTGACAGCTGTTGACGGTTCAGGAAACGAGGGTGACGGCTGATGTTGCGGCGGCGCATTTTCCCGAGGAAGTGTCATCATTACGTTCCCATCCCACGCACAGCGCGTGGGCCGGAATACGCTCCTTGCCACGTGTCAGCCCCTCGTTGGCTTCTCCATCGGCGTTTCCCTTATAAATGCTGGGTTTGCCCTCTGAATTAGGGTTCCCAATTTCTGCTTTCTTGCTCTCAATTTTCCGCAGCTCTTCAAGTTTCCCGAATTCGGCCAACCATACCTTTGTAAGGTAATTTCCCCCCTCTGCTTCTTTTCTTTACCCTGATTTCTAGCCGAAATGACTTCGATGGAGATTTCCTCAAGTTCTGATTCCAGTTCGTCGGGTTCCTCCTCGGGCTCCTCTTCTGACAATGCGAATGCACGCTCCCTGGGAAAAACTAGTGTTTCCGGAACCTCGGGTTCGGCCACGACTGTGGGGACCATCCGGGCTGATGGCGAGCCGGATGACGTGCCCCAAGATAGCGGGAGCGACGCCGGGGGGCGGGGGCGCTGACGGGGCAGTAGATGTTATTGACGCAGTCCCCCTGAATGAGCGTCCTGCTGATTATGATTCCGGAGAGGAAGCCGAATCTGGTTCTGATGTGGAGGTGTATGATCTGGGCATCCCCACGGATAGGGAGCGCCACATCTGCCCGATCAGGAGTGCACTTGACCATGACCAAGTCCTCTCCCGCGTGGCCCTCAATAAAATCCGTACCTTCCTTCCCCCGCCGTTCGTCTGGAGTGTGAGAGGCGCTGAGCACGTGATGAGGAGACGTCCGGGGATGATCATGCTTCACCTGGATTCCGTTGAAGCCGGGCTGCGGTTTCCACTTCATGCGTTCTATGTGGAGTTCTTCCACTGCTTCCAGGTGGCCCCGGCGCAATTCATGCCAAATTCTTACAGATTCATATCGGCCTTCCTGGTGCGCTGCAAACTTGCGGGGGTCGATACCACTCTGGAGCTCTTCCATTATTTCTACCGCGTCACTCCTCAGAACGCCGACGGGTATCTGAGCGTGGCCGCACGTCCTGGGAGGCGCCTGTTCAAGAACTACCCTTCGTCCATCCACGACTGGAAGAACCGTTTTTTCTTCCTTCGATACGACGGGCCTCCTCTCCCTCTCCGGTGGAATGGGTACCCCCCAAAGATTGAGTCACCGGAGCCGTCCGACGATCTGCTTCTGGATGCGGAGAAGGTGTTGGAGGGTGGCGTCCGTCCTATAGCCGGATTTCTGACCTTCGAGGCACTCTCTGGGGCAGGCATAGGTACCGCCCGTGTCCCTGGACTTTTTCTACCCTTCGACGCTCGTCTCGGGGCGCCGGGCGGTCCTGTCCTTCGAGGTGAGTGTCTTATTCTATTCCCCGCTCGTCTTCTAATCCTTTGTTATTTTTTGCAGGTCCTCCGCCAGACAGAGATCAAATGAATCATGCCGAGTGCCTGAAGACCAGGAAGGCCAAGGCGGCCGCTGCTAAAGCTGCGATGGAGAAGGCCAAGAATGCCCCCGCCTCGGCGTCCAACTCCTCGGCTTCTGACGCTGCCCGGCGAACTGCCGAGGGTGAGCAGCATCTGATTGCCACTGTGCTGGCTCAGGGTTCCGGGGGCCCCTGCTCTCGAAGCCGCCCTTCCCCTGCCGGTCGTCCCCACGAAGACGGCTCCTCAGAAGGGGACGGAGAAAGCCCCGGAGAAGAGACAGAAGAGGGGGCCGCGAAGCAGGCTCCACCGGGCCCCTGCTCGAAGACGCCGGCTCCTTGCCATTGAGCCGCCCGGCGGAAGAGCTCTGGAGGGAGATGGCCCTCAAGGCTGGTCTAGAGCTGCCCAGCCGTTCGTCCTCTGAGGCGACAAGCGCTGCCCTGGCAGCCGCTCTTCAGGTAATTCCGTGCTAGATCTGAGTATATCTCTTATTTTCCTTGACGTTCATCCTCTGATCCTTATTTTTCCTTCTGTCATCCAGTTTGGGCTTCTAGTCCTTCAGGCTGAAGCTGCCCGGGAGGCCGACCTGAAGGAGGCCAAGGCCAAGGCTGACGCGGCCATCGTTGCGGCCCGGGAGGCCGCTCGTCGAGCGGAGGCGGAGGCGGCCGCCAAGGAGAAGGAGATCGCCGCCCTGCGGGCAGAATCCCGCCAGCAGCTGGCCAGCCTTGAGAAAGCTGGCTTCAAGCTTGTCCCGGTGCACCCTACTGCAAAGGATGCCAGTCCGGAGTGGCTGATCGATACCTCCGGCTATCGGAACACCGGGGAGTTTATGGACTCCGCCAAGGACTACTGCGCCGGGGTCTTCGCCGACCTGTTCGCCGCGGCTCTGGAGAAGATTCCGCCCCGCCAGCGCCTGGCTCGCGGCGTCCGGATCCTTGAGGGCTCTCCCTTGTCTCGCAAGTTCCTATACGAGGTCGGCGACAGCACCTTCGCCGCCGGCTACAATGAAGGGGTAAAGGCCACCCTACCCACATTCGCCAAGCTGCTGGGGCCCGATTTTGATTTGGCGGCCAACACGGATGACGATCTCCTAATCCAGGCGCTAGGGAAACTGAGGAGGGATCAGCGCCGGGAGGAGGCCAAGGCCAGGGGGGAGATTCCAGAGCCGCCGACCCCCGAGCCTGAGGAAGAGGAGGAGGAGCCGAACAAGGGCAGCAGCCGCCCGGGGTCCCCTTTCTTTGTATAATGTCATTTACATTTTTCCATTCCAGCTATTGTAATGTCCGGCCATTAGAGCCGAAGAATATACATCTTTTTGCCCATAATTGCTCCGTGTTCATGATTTCCACTTGTTATTTTCCTTCCTTTTGTCCTTCATTGTATGGAAACCCCTTCGGCGGCCCGATACGCCTTGTAGCAAGGTCAGAGTTCGAGAGGACGTTCGTATCTGTCCTCTACCTGCTTCCAGGCAAGTACTCAAAGTGTTCTGTCAGTGGAGCGACGCTCGTCGGCGGTTTATGGTGCATGCTCGAAGTGTAGACATAGGAACGTATTTCTCAGCACCAGCTCTTGATAACGATGTCCGCCCGTCGTCGTGTGATATGAACACTCAACCCATGCGCGGGACGTTCGTCGGTTCTGCGTGCTCATCTGGCACGGAGTGTGGAAAGGCGACGTTCATCCTCCGCCCACCACCAATGGATGTGACTTTTCCTCCGCCCACGTTTGTAGTATAAGGAATCCTTCCGGCGTCTCGACACATCTTTTTATCGCCCACGCGGTATCTTGACAGTGGGAAGATGTTCGTCGGTAGTTGCCTTGTCAGTACATGTTTCGAGTATGGACATATGGGCGTATTTCCCTGAAACAGCGCTTGGTGACGACGTTCGTCCATATTTGCGTGACATAAAAAACTGGTGTGCTGCAAGAGGGACGTCGCCAGTTGATTCGTGTGCCCTCGCCAGCCGCCGATGCTAGGGTCAGCCGGGGAGTTAAGGAAGCAAGGGAGGTTGAATGTCTTCAAATTCCTCCGAGCCGGTGACCCCTCCTCAAGGGACGTTCGTGGCACGGGCCCGGATGCCTTGTGTTGGTTATGCGGCGACAAAATCGAGATGCTTTAAATACCGTGGTGGGTACCGGTATCCAGGCGCCACGTGTCCTGCTTCGGTTGGGGCAATCCCGCGGTTTTGTCTATAAATACTCGGTACCCAGGTGATCCACTCACACTTCTCCTTACGCTGCACAATTGCCTTCTCTCTCTAGACTTCTCTTTTGATCGTATCGGAAACCCCGACTCCAAGGTACCGTTCGTTGTCATGTCTTCCGAAAGTCGTCTTGATGATGGATGTTCTTCCGGTGATGACTTGGAGTATTATGAGCGGGGAATGCCACCCCGGCCCCCCCGTTATAGCCTCAACTTCTCATGCGTCCGGCGTCAAGTTCAACGCCTGACGAACGCTGACAAGCGATTGATCAGTCAATGGTTCTATCCACCAAGGACCTACGACGATCGGCGTCTTCGGAACCCCATGCGCCATCTGCCCGGCTATGTGGTGGTCCACCTAGATTCGGTGATAGCCGGGCTGAATTTCCCCTTGCATAGCTTCCACTTGGAACTCTTCAGGGCCCTCGAGATTGTGCCTGCGCAGCTCGTCCCTGCCGCTTATAGGATAATCGCTGGCTTCATCATTAGATGCCACAGCGTCGGTGTGACCCCCACCGTGGACCTGCTGCACCACTTCTTCCGTCTGTCCACCTTCGGACGTACGGGGTATCTGACCCTGATCGCCCGTCCGTCCATGGTTCTCTTCTCGAACAACGCTGGGAACCCAGACGGTTGGGAAGAACGCTTCTTCCTGGCCGGAGTAGGCTCACCGCTGCCATTTTCTGATCGGTGGAATGCCTACCCTGTGAAGACGATTCCGCCGCCCATGACGGACGAGGTGTCACGCCCCGGACCGCATCCGTGCCACGTAGACAACCGCCGTACAACCCAATAAGAACAACGTAGTTCATTCTTATTGAATCATACTAGGCGTCCGTTGAGTTCTATTGCCAAACCGATTAGTAAACCCATACAATCAACATCAATATATATTAGTCAACGAATGCGGAAAATAAGATATGTTTGATACTTAGCCACACGTGGCAAATACGGACACGCAGGCCCCTCAAATGTTTTAATGGAAAACATTGTTAAAAACATCCATGAGCAGTTTATAAACTTTGAATAAGAATGGAAGCACGAACCACGTCTTCCTCTTTGATCAATCACCCTTGGCGAAGGTGCAGGTAGTAGGACTCTAGCCTCAACCTGAAAAATGTGAGGGCCCCCGAAGGGGTCAGTACTCCATAGAAGTACTAGTGACAAGCAGGCTATATGAGGAATAACTAATGTTTCAGACACGAGACCCAAAAATAGGGTGATACATATGCTTATAGGTGTAACCATTGTTACCCCATTCCCAAGATAATACATAATGTATATACTTGTAAAATACTTGACCCGTAGGTCGTTTTATCACAAAGAGTCTTTTAGAGATAAGGTACTTTCCCAACCTATCCCCTTTCCATTCCTGAATGCCTAGCTTGAGAGCTACATTCTACCTTCATAATATCCTACCGAGTTTCAGGAGGGTTTACCGTCCCGGGGATACTCAACCCCAACCGAGTTTTGGGATCATTTACCGTCCCGAGGATACTCAACCTCAACCGAGTTTTAGGATTGTTTACCGTCCTGAGGATACTCAACCTCACCGAGTTTTAGGATTGTTTACCGTCCTGAGGATACTCAACCTCACCGAGTTTTAGGATTGTTTACCGTCCTGAGGATACTCAACCTCACCGAGTTTTAGGATTGTTTACCGTCCTGAGGATACTCAACCTCACCGAGTTTTAGGATTGTTTACCGTCCTGAGGATACTCAACCTCACCGAGTTTTGGGATCATTTACCGTCCTGAGGATGCTCAACCTCAACCTTAATTCTAACCAAACCCTAACCTGGATATGGCTAACTTTTCATTCACTTAACTATGGACAATACCTAGTCCTATAGTCATGTAATAATCCCTAGTGACCAACGTGGGTGGGTCCCACTTGAACGACCCACGTTAACCTGCTCAAAACTGCCTGTTTTGGGCATAGTCCAATACCCGGTCGGGTATCCAACCTTACCCGGTCGGGTAGGTCGGGGCAGAAGCCCCTGGAACTGATTTTACTTTAGACCCGGTCGGGTCCATACCCTTACCCGGTCGGGTCTAGTAGGACAGTGGCTTCTGGAGCCATTTTTAGTCAATACCCGGTCGGGTATGTACCCATACCCGGTCGGGTATCACCTTTGCCTCGGCGGTCAACGCCCGTTTGACCGCCCAAACGGAGTCCGATTAACGCGAAATTTTATACGCATGTACTCCTTGACGTCCTTGATCCAAAAATACCATTTTGGATCCCTGGAGAATTGTACATAATAAGTTATCACATTTTTAATCACCAAACATACAAAACATGCTTTTCAACTATGTTTTATATATAACCGTGGCATAAGCCAATACTTGATTTACTTTAATCATTCCATAAGACATATACTTGATTACTTTAGGTAATCTCATGCCTCAATCAAAAGTTATAAAGCATATAGCCGTCTTCTCACCTTAAAGAAGCTTATGAAGTTCTAGCCTCCCTTATTGAGCTCCGGTGAAACTCCGGTGAACTTCAACCAACTCCGGCGACAACTCCGGCGCCCCTTTCAACCCCGTGAAAGTTCTTGAAATACCTTATTAATCACAAGTTTTCGCACCTAAACTCCTCTTTTCTCTTCTCTTTTCCTTCCTTCTTCCTCCCTTGCTCTTGGTGCATGTATGGTGGATGAGAATGGAGTATTTCCAGATCTTTTCTCTCCTCTATGAGTGTCTTGGTCGAGCCTATGGGTATAGGGAGTGATTGGGGTGTTTTTGGCTCCTCCTATGATGGTAAGAGGTGAGGGGTCCCTTGGAGTCAACTCTTGTCTCAACCTCCCCTTCCATCCTCCTTCCATCACACCAGCCGACCCCCTCTCTCATTTGTCTCAAATGATTTCGTGGGGTGGCCCCCACATGTGTGGGAGGTCATCCCTTTGTGTCCCCGAGTGTACACTCGATCCCGAAAGTTGTATTTTCCGGACTGTTTTAACTATATTTCATTTTATCGGGTAAAATGAAATATATCTCATCCTTCCAATTATTATTGGCTATAAGAATGAATGTATATTCCTCATCTTTAATTTGGTGGTCTCCATAATTTATTATGGCTTTTTATCTGATATTCCTTCGGTACCGATAAATGGGCTTTATATGCACAACTGGCCAACACGCATGGTTTATATGGCCCAACTTGGACATCCACCATCATATACATATTATCTAGACCCAGATGAATATAATATGCGGGTCCCAATAATATCGGGCGGCCCCCACCTCTGGTGTGGGCCCCACGTGGATTTTACTATCCACGTAAAAGAATGATAAAAATTTACAATCGCGTAAAGATGAGTTTATTCATTTATCAAGGTTCAGTACATGAATTGATAAAGTACAAATACTTGGGGGCGGTGTTACAAGTTCTACCCCCCTTATTTGGGATTTCGTCCCCGAAATCCACGTGTCTAGTCAAACAGAAATGGATACTGTTCCCTCATCAGGGTCTCCACTTCCCAAGTTTGCTCCTCGACACGATCACTCTTCCAAAGTACCTTCACCATCGGTACCTCTTTACTCCTTAGCTTCTTTACCTGTCGGTCCGTGATCTTTACCGGCTGCACCGCATAGTGAAGGTCTTCCCGGATTTCTACCGGTGGTTTCTCAAGAATATGTGACGGGTCCCGTACATACTTCTTGAGCATAGAAACATGAAATACGTTATGAATCTTTTCTAATTCTGGAGTTAACTGAAGCCGGTACGCTACAACCCCAATCCTTTCAATGATTTTGAATGGGCCTATGTAGCGTGGGTTAAGCTTACCCCGACTGAGGAACCTGATGATCCCTTTCCAAGGTGACACCCTCAAAAATACCTCATCGCCGACCTCGAACTCTAACGTTCTTCGTCGTTTATCTGCATAGCTCTTCTGCCGATCTTGGGCAGCCTTGAGTCTATCCTGAATAACTTTCACCTTCTCCTTGGTGATCTCAACTAGTTCAGTACCCTCAAGCTTGGCCTCGCCAACCTCATCCCAACACAAAGGTGTCCGACATTTCCTCCCATACAATGCCTCGTATGGAGGCATGCCTATACTTGCCTGATAACTGTTGTTATAGGCGAATTCCACCAATGCCAACTGGTTGTCCCAACTTCCTTGGAACTCTAAGGCGCATGCCCTCAACATGTCCTCCAAAATCTGAATCACCCGTTCAGATTGCCCATCCGTTTGAGGATGGAAAGCCGTGCTGAACCTCAGCTTCGTCCCCATGGATTCCTGGAATTTAGGCCAAAACCGTGATGTGAACCGTGGGTCTCTATCCGACACTATAGTGACCGGAACCCCATGCAGTCTCACGATCTCATCAGTATACAACTTGGCCAGTCGCTCAAGCGTATAAGTAGTGTTGATAGGTAGAAAATGGGCACTCTTGGTCAACCTATCAACCACCACCCATACCGCATCAAAGTTCCTAACCGTCCGTGGCAAACCTACCACGAAGTCCATAGTAACATGCTCCCACTTCCATTCTGGGATGGTAAGTGGCTGTAATAACCCTGCCGGGTGCTGGTGCTCTGCCTTAACCTGCTGACAGGTAAGGCAACGACTCACATATTCAGCAATCTCTCTCTTCATCCCCGACCACCAGTAACTTTCTTTCAAGTCCTGGTACATCTTTGTTCCACCTGGGTGCATGGCATACGCAGATGAGTGAGCCTCCTCAAGAATAGATTTTCGGAGCTCCTCATCTGACGGCACACACACTCGCTCCTTGAATAGTAGGAGTCCATCTCCTCTCTCACGGAAACCCTCGACGGGTCCCACCAGCATCCGTTCTCGGATTTTCTGAATTTCCTCGTCATTGCCTTGACGCGTTCTGATTTCGTCTAATAGGGTGGGTCTCACCTCAAATCTGGCCAATAGAGCCCCATTCGTGGATACTTCCACGTGTGCCCTCAATGCTTGTAAGCATGTGAGTAAAACCCCTGATGAACTTTTCCTACTGAGAGCATCAGCAACCACGTTAGCCTTACCTGGATGGTAATCTATAATCAAGTTGTAATCCTTGATTAACTCCATCCATCTTCTTTGCCTCATGTTCAACTCTTTCTGAGTGAACACGTACTTCAAACTCTTGTGATCAGTATAGATGTGACACACCTCACCGTAGAGGTAATGCCTCCAAATCTTCAAAGCAAACACCACAGCCCCTAGCTCAAGGTCATGAGTGGGGTAATTCACTTCATGCTTCCTCAGTTGCCGAGAAGCATAAGCAATTACCTTCCCCGATTGCATCAGTACGCACCCAAGCCCCTGGATGCTAGCATCGCTATAGATGTCATACCCCAACCCTTGCACGGGTAGGGCAAGTACTGGTGCTTCAGTCAATCGTTTCTTTAGCTCAAGAAACCCCTTCTCACACTTGTCATCCCACACAAACTTAGCTCCCTTTTTAGTGAGCTTCGTGAGTGGAGATGCTATTACTGAGAATTTCTCCACGAATTTGCGGTAGTACCCCGCCAAACCGAGGAAACTCCTTATTTCCTTCACATTCTTGGGCCTCTCCCAATTAGTGACTGCTTCAATCTTCGAGTTATCAACTGAAATGCCCGAGCCCGATACCACATGCCCAAGAAAACCGATCTCCTCAAGCCAAAATTCACATTTAGAGAATTTGGCAAAGAGTTGTTTCTCCCGCAGTGTTTCAAGTACGAGCCTTAGATGTTTCTCGTGTTCTTCTTCGTTCTTGGAGTATATCAAGATGTCATCAATGAACACTATGACAAATTGGTCCAAGTATTGATGAAATACTCGGTTCATGAGGTCCATGAATGCCGCGGGGGCATTTGTAAGCCCAAACGACATCACTAGGAACTCATAGTGACCATACCTTGTACGGAATGCACTTTTGGGTATGTCACTTTCCTTGATCTTTAGTTGATGGTAGCCCGACCTCAAGTCGATCTTGGAGAATACGGTTGCCCCCCGTAATTGATCAAACAAGTCGTCAATCCTTGGCAAAGGATATTTGTTCTTTATCGTGACCTTGTTCAATTGTCGGTAGTCGATACACATTCTCATAGTACCATCCTTCTTCTTTACAAAGAGTACGGGTGCTCCCCATGGTGAATGACTCGGTCTAATGAATCCGTTATCTAGTAGCTCTTCCAATTGAACTTTCAACTCTTGAAGTTCAGCCGGTGCCATTCGATACGGAGGAATTGAGATGGGTTTGGTGCCTGGTTCAACCTCAATCTCAAACTCGATCTCCCGGTCGGGTGGGAGTCCTGGTAGCTCTTCAGGGAACACCTCCGGATACTCGTTCACCATCCTCACTTCTGTGAGGCTCTTCCCCTTGCCTTCCTTGCCTATGACATAGGCTAAGTAAGCTAGACATCCCTTCCTCATCATACGCCTTGCTCGTATGGCCGATATGATGCAAGGATTGAATCTTTCTCTATCCCCCTCGAAACATAGAGTATTTCCCTCACCATCCTTGAGTTCTAACACTTTGGTGTAGCAATCTACCTTTGCATGGTGCTTTTCAAGCCAATCCATGCCAAGTATGGCATCAAATTCAAGCATGGCTAACGGTACAAAGTCCCCCTTTAGACAGTGCTCCCCTATCTCCACATCACACGAAGGATAGTAGTCATTTCGTTCAACGTCATCCCCTAGAGGCGTAGATACCAAAAGGGTTTGCATCATTGGTATTAAAGGTGTGCCTAACCCCACGGCAAACACCTCACTAACGAATGAACGTTGTGCTCCCGTATCGATAAGGATCCTCGCATCCCTTCCATTAATCTTTAACGTTCCTACAATTATAAGTCATGTAAGGTACCTTGCCTACCTAAATTGAACTGTAGGCCCCGAAAAAGTCCGTAATTTACAATATACAGCAATACCCGGTCGGGTACACCTTTGTACCCGGTCGGGTATCCAATCCAGAAGCCAGCGGGTATGGAAATTTGGTATACCCGGTCGGGTAACCTGTTGTACCCGGTCGGGTATCCGTTCCAGAAGCTCGCGGGTAAAAATTTTCATTCTGCCCGGTCGGGTAACCTTCGATACCCGGTCGGGTAATCGTTCCAGTGGGTTTACCAGGCCAAAATCTCAGTATACCCGGTCGGGTGACCTGCCTTACCCGGTCGGGTATCAGCCTGGTTTCGTTGAATTCCCCCCGATTCGACCCTAAGTCAGTTTGCAATTGACCCTTAGGACTTATATCTTTAGTATAAGCCTAGAAACATATAAAATTTTAGTATATTACCTGCAACGGAGTCCGGGTTTGCTCGCGCATCCGCCTCGGTCATTGCATACACTCGTGCCTGGGTCCTACCTTGGTTAACGGACGCGGCATTGCTTGCCGTAGGTCCGCCCCTTCCCGTGCCGCCCTGAGATGGTCCTGCATGACCCCTTCCAGACGTAGGTGCCTCCACAGCTCCCGATGGCCCACCTCCACTCAACATTGGGCAAGAGGGTTTGAGGTGGCTTGTGCTACCACACTTGTAGCACCGGGGTGGTTCATTGCACTTCCCGGAGTGATTCCTGTTACAGTTTGGACACCTTGGTGGCCTCACGCTCCCCGAGCTATGCCCTTGCCCTCCTGGGCCCTTACTCTTCTTTGCCGGTGGTTCCGGCGCCCTGAATGATCTTCCATTCCCGGCGTGATGTTTCCGAGAATGGTCTTGGGGTCCAGAATTCCCCCATCTTCTCTTCTTCGCCTCCTCGGCGTCTCTCTTCTTCCTTTCATTCCACTTGGCTTCCCCAAGTAGCCCCTGATCCACAATCTCACTAAAGGTCATGTGATGATTGTAGGTAGCCCGATCACGGATATCCAAGTGTAGGGTGTCCCAGAAGTGATTAGCCATACGGTTCTCATCCATGGCGTACTCGGGTATGTACCGTGCCAAGTCCCGGAACCTTTGTTCCAGTTGCCTCACCGAGCAATCCTCCTCCTGTACTAGGGTCATGTACTCCTTCCTCTTCTGGTTCTTTTCGAACTCTGAGTAGTACTGATTATAGAATTCTACTTCAAATTTCTCCCAGGTGGTCTCACCGTGGAACTTTCCTTCCACGCCTTCCCACCATACAGCAGCTACCCCCTCTAGTAGCCTGGTAGCAATCGTTAGCTTTATGTCAAGCCCGATCTGCATATCCCTAGCAGCCTCATTCAATTTCTTGATCCAGTCGGCAGCCACCGATATATCACCCTTGCCATCAAATGACTTACACCCCAAGGCCCTCGCCTCCTTGAGGTATTTGGAGATTCTTACACAGAAACCTCCCCCCTGTACCCCCTGTGTCGCCACAGGAATGGCCACTGAAGCCCCCCGGCTTCCCTGACCCGAACCTCCCTGAGAGGCACGCCTAGCTTGGCGCCTAAGATCTCTCCTCAGCTTTTCCTTTTGGTACCACTCAAACAATTCACCCATCTGGGCGAATTTGGCATCACTCTCATCATTGTCATCATCAGTGTACGTATCACCCCCATCATATGGGGTCTCCTCATGTTCCGTCTCGGGAACATATGTTGAGTCATAATCCTCGGTGTGAGTCCCATGCACCGAGCTAACATGGCCATCGCTCACGGTTTGAGCCTGATGACCTCCACGGCTTCCACGGCCTCCACGGCCTCCACGGCCTCTCCTACCGCCTCTCGCACCCCGAGATGCAACCTGGCTGGCCCCTACGGACGTCGCCTGAGTTTGCCCTCTCGGGTTGTTCCTCGTAGCCATGTGTCTACCCTCCATTTCTGAAAGAAATTTGGAATGAGTCGTTAGACTCGTATCAATGTCAATTGACGGAATAGTACAAAAGACACCACTTGGTCCAACATTATGGCCAACAAACTGTTAAGGGTACCATCTTAACAATAAGAGGTCAATAACTTGGTTTCCAACGGTTCCTTAAGTACAAAAACTTTTGCTCATGGTTTTGTTCAAAACTTTTTGATGATACTATATTGAGAGGTCAATCATATAGTTTAGAAATCGATGGCTCTGATACCACTTAATTGTCACGCCCCGGACCGCATCCGTGCCACGTAGACAACCGCCGTACAACCCAATAAGAACAACGTAGTTCATTCTTATTGAATCATACTAGGCGTCCGTTGAGTTCTATTGCCAAACCGATTAGTAAACCCATACAATCAACATCAATATATATTAGTCAACGAATGCGGAAAATAAGATATGTTTGATACTTAGCCACACGTGGCAAATACGGACACGCAGGCCCCTCAAATGTTTTAATGGAAAACATTGTTAAAAACATCCATGAGCAGTTTATAAACTTTGAATAAGAATGGAAGCACGAACCACGTCTTCCTCTTTGATCAATCACCCTTGGCGAAGGTGCAGGTAGTAGGACTCTAGCCTCAACCTGAAAAATGTGAGGGCCCCCGAAGGGGTCAGTACTCCATAGAAGTACTAGTGACAAGCAGGCTATATGAGGAATAACTAATGTTTCAGACACGAGACCCAAAAATAGGGTGATACATATGCTTATAGGTGTAACCATTGTTACCCCCATTCCCAAGATAATACATAATGTATATACTTGTAAAATACTTGACCCGTAGGTCGTTTTATCACAAAGAGTCTTTTAGAGATAAGGTACTTTCCCAACCTATCCCCTTTCCATTCCTGAATGCCTAGCTTGAGAGCTACATTCTACCTTCATAATATCCTACCGAGTTTCAGGAGGGTTTACCGTCCCGGGGATACTCAACCCCAACCGAGTTTTGGGATCATTTACCGTCCCGAGGATACTCAACCTCAACCGAGTTTTAGGATTGTTTACCGTCCTGAGGATACTCAACCTCACCGAGTTTTAGGATTGTTTACCGTCCTGAGGATACTCAACCTCACCGAGTTTTAGGATTGTTTACCGTCCTGAGGATACTCAACCTCACCGAGTTTTAGGATTGTTTACCGTCCTGAGGATACTCAACCTCACCGAGTTTTAGGATTGTTTACCGTCCTGAGGATACTCAACCTCACCGAGTTTTGGGATCATTTACCGTCCTGAGGATGCTCAACCTCAACCTTAATTCTAACCAAACCCTAACCTGGATATGGCTAACTTTTCATTCACTTAACTATGGACAATACCTAGTCCTATAGTCATGTAATAATCCCTAGTGACCAACGTGGGTGGGTCCCACTTGAACGACCCACGTTAACCTGCTCAAAACTGCCTGTTTTGGGCATAGTCCAATACCCGGTCGGGTATCCAACCTTACCCGGTCGGGTAGGTCGGGGCAGAAGCCCCTGGAACTGATTTTACTTTAGACCCGGTCGGGTCCATACCCTTACCCGGTCGGGTCTAGTAGGACAGTGGCTTCTGGAGCCATTTTTAGTCAATACCCGGTCGGGTATGTACCCATACCCGGTCGGGTATCACCTTTGCCTCGGCGGTCAACGCCCGTTTGACCGCCCAAACGGAGTCCGATTAACGCGAAATTTTATACGCATGTACTCCTTGACGTCCTTGATCCAAAAATACCATTTTGGATCCCTGGAGAATTGTACATAATAAGTTATCACATTTTTAATCACCAAACATACAAAACATGCTTTTCAACTATGTTTTATATATAACCGTGGCATAAGCCAATACTTGATTTACTTTAATCATTCCATAAGACATATACTTGATTACTTTAGGTAATCTCATGCCTCAATCAAAAGTTATAAAGCATATAGCCGTCTTCTCACCTTAAAGAAGCTTATGAAGTTCTAGCCTCCCTTATTGAGCTCCGGTGAAACTCCGGTGAACTTCAACCAACTCCGGCGACAACTCCGGCGCCCCTTTCAACCCCGTGAAAGTTCTTGAAATACCTTATTAATCACAAGTTTTCGCACCTAAACTCCTCTTTTCTCTTCTCTTTTCCTTCCTTCTTCCTCCCTTGCTCTTGGTGCATGTATGGTGGATGAGAATGGAGTATTTCCAGATCTTTTCTCTCCTCTATGAGTGTCTTGGTCGAGCCTATGGGTATAGGGAGTGATTGGGGTGTTTTTGGCTCCTCCTATGATGGTAAGAGGTGAGGGGTCCCTTGGAGTCAACTCTTGTCTCAACCTCCCCTTCCATCCTCCTTCCATCACACCAGCCGACCCCCTCTCTCATTTGTCTCAAATGATTTCGTGGGGTGGCCCCCACATGTGTGGGAGGTCATCCCTTTGTGTCCCCGAGTGTACACTCGATCCCGAAAGTTGTATTTTCCGGACTGTTTTAACTATATTTCATTTTATCGGGTAAAATGAAATATATCTCATCCTTCCAATTATTATTGGCTATAAGAATGAATGTATATTCCTCATCTTTAATTTGGTGGTCTCCATAATTTATTATGGCTTTTTATCTGATATTCCTTCGGTACCGATAAATGGGCTTTATATGCACAACTGGCCAACACGCATGGTTTATATGGCCCAACTTGGACATCCACCATCATATACATATTATCTAGACCCAGATGAATATAATATGCGGTCCCAATAATATCGGGCGGCCCCCACCTCTGGTGTGGGCCCCACGTGGATTTTACTATCCACGTAAAAGAATGATAAAAATTTACAATCGCGTAAAGATGAGTTTATTCATTTATCAAGGTTCAGTACATGAATTGATAAAGTACAAATACTTGGGGGCGGTGTTACACGAGGAGCTTGGGCATGCCAAGCGCATAGCCGGACTTGGCATCCAGAACCTCCGGTTGCTGGTGGCCGAGCCCCTTAAAGCTCAGGCTGGATTAGGTGCGTCCGTTTGTACTTGCATTGTTTTAACCTCTCTTCGCTGTTATGGTTCTGAACGTCTTGATTCCCTTTATGCAGGAGTTTTTCCCTCCACGTCCACCATGCGCCGAGTCAATGCCGCTCCGTCTGCCGCCGATCGTGGACACAGAGGGCATGACAAGCCCGGGAAGCCGCTCGTCCCCAAGGTTGAGACTCGGGTGACCAGGGCCCGGACTGAGGATGATTTGGGAGCTGGTGCTTCCAAGAAACCGCGCGTCGAGGGTACTGCCTCGAAGGCTATTATAGTGGCCGATGATTCTGATGGGGAACCCGGGAGTCCCCTCAAGCGGAAACCTGTCCCTCGGATCAAGTCCCGTCCTTCTCCCCCCCGAACTTCTGAGGTCCGTCGTCTTCGGGATGATGATGCCCATACTGCCAAGGATTCTGACGATGCTCGTCCTCCTTCGCCCCCGGAGACCAATGGGTCCTCCCTTGGTTTGATCGAATTTTCCGGGGTTGGCCCGCGCAAGGAGTCAATGATGCTCTTTGGTCAAACAGCCTCCTCTATATGGTGCGGCCTGAATCTCAAGGTCCCCCAGGATTTTGCTGCTCAGGAGGCACCCGAAGACCTTCTGGAGTGTGGTCAGAGCACTTTGGACAAGGCCGGGCTCTACTTCCACAGGGCTCGGATGGCCTTTGAGCATCAGGGCAGGGAGATGGCCAGAGTGCGAGCTGAGTGTGATGCCCTTCTGAGGAACGCGAAAGGCAGGGCTGGCACTCTTCAAGAGAAAGCCGATGCCTATGATAAGCTCGTTCAGGAGAATGCCTCTCAGAAGGAGCTCCTTAAGAAGCAGGAGGCCGAGCTTGTAGATCTTCGCAGCCGGATGTGGGCCGTAGAGAAAGCCAAGGTGGAGCTTCGCCAGACGGGCATGGACAATCATGTCCCTATTTATGAGGCCGATGTTGCCAAAATCAAAGAGTCTGGTTCCATTGCCTTTCAGAAATCCAAGGCTTATACTGGCGCCATCCATACTATGGCCATGAAGTTCCTCCCGCGGCTCGTTGGCGAGTTCCTAGCCACCTGCCCGGATGCCTATCAGGATGGAGTCAAATTGCTTCAGGCCACCCCCACCGGGCGTCGTTTTCTTGACGATCTCGCCGATGACACCTACCGCAAAGGTATGGTTGGGCTAGTAGCGGAGAATCTCCCCACGTTCGAGCGTCATTTCGGGGCTCCTTTCGATCCGGAGGCGGCTGGTTTTGACGTCTTGATGGCAGACGCTCATGCAGGGGCCCTCGAGCTGCTGAAGGAGCAGGCGGAAGCCAGAGCTAGTGAAGAATGCAAGCAGGCTCTTGCTAAGGTTCCAGCTCCGGACGTTGATCAAAAGTGATTCTCCGTTCATGACCTTGTACTTGTACAACTTTTTCCATTATTTTCATTGTCTTGTAATCTCCCGGCCAATAGTACCGAAGAATAAAAGAATCATTCTTTGCTCCTTGCTCTTCTGGCTTTTTTTTTTTTTTTTTTTTTTTTTTTTTTTGGAGTCTTTTAGTCTTCGTTCGTCCTTGGTCCCTGGTCCCACCGGCGTCCCTACTTCGAGGAGACGTTCGGTGTCCGCCGACATCGCTAGGATGAACGGGTTTATCTACATCGAGATTCCCCCCTTTTCGTTCGTCCGTGGTCCTTTTAGCCTTACCGACGTCTCTTGCTTCGAAGAGGACGTTCGGTACCCAAGGACTCGCAGGGACGAACAGGTCTACCCTCACGGGTCCCCGACTTTGTTACCCCACTTTTCCCACAGACGGCGCCAGTGTTGAGGTTTATTCCTTCAACCCGTGGACCCAACACGTAAGCCCAAAGGTTTCGAGTGGAGTGAGTGTATGAATGTCTAGCCCAACAACTATTAGATGAATCAGGAGACAACAGTGGTAGCAGGCAATGTAAATAGGTATTATTAACTCCGTAATAACTCCCCTAAGTACAATCTACTCGCTAAACAAGGCACGTCGGCCGTTCGTCTTACAAGGCACTTAGAAATGCTGCAAGTAAGAATGCTGAAGCTAGTATGCTAAGAATAGAAAGTTGCCAACCCTTTACAATGAAATAAATGCTTCTATTTATACCCGCCAATGGGCAGGTGGCTGTACTGACGTGGCAGCCTGTGGACCGCTGGTGTCCCAACTACCAAATCTTTAGCATTAAATGCACTTCCCGCCAGAATCTAGGTTTCCCGCCGGAATAGTGGGGACGTTCGTCCACCCGGGAAGTGAGTTGGATTCCTCCAAGTGACCCTTGAGGGATATTGGCTGTTCGTCTCCTGGCCTTGATGGATTCTCACCATGTGGGCTGGGTCTCCTCCGATGACTATGGGCTTGCTCAGGAGACGTTCGTCGTCACCCCTGATGGCCCGTGGCTCCGCTCCTTGTCCCTGCTTAGACGTTCGTCGGGATGAGCCGCTGGGCCTGAGTCCTCCAACACCAGACGTTCGTCCATGCTTAAAGTACATGGGCCTGTGGGCTGGCCTAG
Source organism: Cuscuta epithymum (assembly GCA_945859915.1). Lineage (NCBI taxonomy): Eukaryota > Viridiplantae > Streptophyta > Magnoliopsida > Solanales > Convolvulaceae > Cuscuta > Cuscuta epithymum. Next base: position 1,818,195 of record CAMAPF010000951.1, on the reverse strand, counting down.
TTTCTAGCTGGACGGTCGTCTGGCAAAATGGGTTAGTGGGCCGGACCTCGGCTTGGGCCCTTAACCCAACAAAGTCAAACACAAAGATATGGGAAACATCATTGTAATATACGAAGTACTCCGTATGAAACTTTGAGTCATGAAGAATATAGATCATTCGACTTGCGTGTACCCTACTTTTAGTGATAGCTCCATGTTGTAGTTTCGAGGGTGATAAGTTCGTCTGATTTGAAATTCGTGATATCTAACGACGAGGGAAATTACAAAAAACTACAAAAATGTTGCCTACAAGGAAACTTTTCAATAATTTGTAAAGTGTGTGCTTATTAAATTTTTAATATTTCTTCTTACTCTGTATTATTTATATATTATTTAATGGTTACTAATTCACGTCATAAAAAATAATACTACCTCCGTCCCATAATGGTTGTCCACTTTCAATTTGGCACGATTATTAATAAAGTGGTTGAAAAGTAAAAGTTGTGGTTGACATTTGAGTAGAATAAAGTGAATTGATAAGAATCACATATTTCATCCAAAAAAGGAAACAAGAAATTCATTTTGAGACAATCCAAAAAGGAAAGCAGACAACCAAAATGGGACGGAGGGAGTATGATCTATAAATATGTGCATAGGTTAATATTTATAATATTTGCACTTACATCTCATGCAACGCAGGATGATGAAATACTAGTTGTTCTTCCAACTAAAAGAAAAGATATCATTGACGCGGCTAATCATAGGTATATTGTTTAAGTATCTGGTTCCACAAATTGCATAGTATCATAAATAGTCAATTCCAATATTTCAATCTTTAATTGTTTTAAGAAATGTTGTTATTTTTATTTAATATATCACAAATCTTAACTTTCAAATTTTACTTTATTACGGAGTATTTTATTTGTAAGTCAAAATTGATCAACTTTCATGAAATGAGTTGGAGACTATGAGCCCTTTATGAAAGGGAAATAGATTGAATCGACTAAATCAGTTGAAATTGATGAATTGCAAATTTAAAAAGTTGAGTTGACTTAATGTTCTTAAAAATGCAAAAATTATATTGAAATTTCAAATTTTATATGAAGAAATAGTTCAAATGATCTTTGCGATAACTTCAGTCATTTCAGATATAATGTAACTATAATCTTACTTATTTGATCATTACAAAACATAACACATTAAAGATGTTTTTACTTGGACTGAAATTTTTTGCTCTAGTGTGGTCTGGTCTGGTCTGGTAGATGTTTGGTCCCCGTGTATTTTTTAATTGTACAAGTTTAATTTGTTTTGGTCTAATATGTTCTAGTATGAAATTGATGACAATTTAAATAAAAACATCATAAATCAAAAAATACATATTTGATAAAAAAAATTGAGGGATAAGGTTAATAAATTGAAAATAGACCAAAACGAATTAAACTTGTACCATTAAAAAATACAAAGGGACATTAAACTTGTAGAGCAGAAAATTTCAATTCAATTAAAAACATCTTTAGAGGCCATTTAGCAACACCGTTTTTCGGTTTATCAGATTTATCAACCAACTTTTCACCAAACACATAACTTTTGCTTTCACGCGTTGAATTATGCATTAAACAGAAAAAGTAAGGTTGAAGTTACTTTCTGCCTGTATTGGCTGAAATTACTGTAGATGACCATTTTAGTTATTTCTACATATAATTTTTTCTTTATTTTATTAATAAAATATATTTTAAAAATAATTTTTTCATAAAACAGCAGAATTAGCCAAAGCAGTCACTTCAGTCAGAACTTCATAAATTTCATCAGAATCGGTCAATTCAGCCGATTTTCGTGCTACCAAATGGACTCTTAATGTGTTACGTACATACGGAGTAGTACGGAGTATGTTTTATAAGGATCAAAATAAGTAAAATTATCCTAGGCCAGTAGGTAGACCTGTCAATGGGTCGGGTCCGGGTCGGAACGTAGTGTTCCAGACCCGGACCCGCTAAGTAAATAAAGGACCCGGACCCGACCCGTTTACCCGGCGGGTCTAAAAATTTGGACCCGGACCCGGACCCAACGGGTCTCGGAACCGGGTCGGGTAGACCCGCCAAGTATCATATGCACAACATTATATAACTTTTTTTTGACAGAACATTATATATTTTTTAAAAATAGCAAAACATGTATATGAAATGTAAATCAAAGTGCACAAATTTAAAAGCAAAACATATCTTCACTTTTCAAAAAAAAAGAATCAAGGTTTATCATAGAAAATTAGTACTTTTATTCAATAAAATATCGGTTCTTGTAGATGCATACAATTCCGCACTTTGTGTCTCTCTCTCTCCCACAGAAAACTCGTATATTAGACTAGAAATTAGGTCACAAAAAATTCTTTTGGAATAAAAGCATATTATATACTACGTACTATTATATTATCACTTATACATTAGGTATGTATTAATTCGTTTCTTTTTTAATCAAAGAATTAAAACTAATCACTTTATATATATTAGTTTGTATTTTTATTTGAAGTATTATAACTAATCTCTTTATGTATTAGTGTGTGTATATATACTAATAAGAAATTTTAAACGGGTCCGGGTCCTTAACGGGTCGGAATCATAAGTACCATACCCGACCCGTTTATTAAAAGTACTAACGGGTCCGGGTTCGGGTCCGGGTAAACGGAATAAAATAAGGACCCATACCCGTTAAAAACAACCGGGTCCGGGTCGGGTCCGGGTCTAGACCCGGCCCATTGACAGGCCTACCAGTAGGCCTATCTAATTTAGGATCTTGAAAACCGTTTTTGGTTTCCTTTAAAAAGGGTCGTGGGTTCTCTCGCCTCTTGCAAAACCGTCACACTCGGTTTCAGTTTTCCAAACCCACGCCCCGCCGAAAATCTCTGCTGAGGTACTTCCACGATTGCTATTATTAGCCTCTATGGTGTTGAATTCTTTCTCAGTTTCATATCAATTTAGTGTTCGACTGTTCGTTTTATGTAAAATTATTATGATTCCTAATGTTGATGAAATATATTAAAAACGTTTCATCGGATTGATCTCAATAGCATCTGTCTGGCCGATTCCGGAGCGTTCCTCTGCTTCTTATATACCTAGGTTATTTGTGTTTATAAAAATTTTAAGTGTTATAAGTTCAATTTCTGTATAGGTGTATAACTAGCTTAGTAGCTTCCGTTGGAGAAGGAATTGAACAGTGATAAACTTGTACAGTAAATCAATTTTTAATTTTACTATATATTTTACTACGATTCCTAAGATGTGTACTTATATGGAGGCAATCCTTTTGGGCAGGTTAAATTAAATTCTCTTGATCTTAACTTTGATGTTTTTTGTGCTAAACCTTTTTCAGGGAAGTTGCATTGTTTCTCTGTTTAAACATACAGAAGTAGTACTTGAAGAGGAAATGGCAGGTATGAAATTTGTTGGGTTATGACAGTTTCTGTTGTTGTTGTTGTTGTATACACGTTTAAATAAGTGGTATTGCCATACTAAAAGCTGGTATCTGTAAATGAAGGTAGTGGAGATCAAGTTGCTGCATTGTTATTTTGGGGAGGTCAAGTAATAAAGAATGGATATCTCGGCTCTGTTGATTACTCTGAACCACCAAAAACGATGTGTTTCTTGAGTGGAAGGGGCAACAGGTATGAAGAACTGGTGGGGAAAGTGCACACTGCAATGAACGGTGATGACGGGGACACAATGTTTGACTTGTTTGGAAAGTACCCGACCACCCTTCCTGGAGGGAAAGTCCTGTTTGTTTCTATCCCTCTAACGGATGATCAATCACTGAAGTGGTTTTTGGATGTCGCTTCACTTTCCCAGCCTGTTCATGTGTACGTGGTTGCTGCTCCAAAGAGAAACGATGAACCCGTGGACGACCTCTGCCAAGTTAATAGGAATCAGCAGCAGCTGAATACCCCCACAGGTGCATTGATGGATATATATGTAAGAACCATGTCAGGGAGGATAATTAACCTGGAGATTGAATCTTCAGACACCATTGAGGATTCGAAGCATATGATTGAGGACTTGGAAGGTATCCCTGTTAAAGACCAGGTGCTCCTGTTCGGCGGCAGGAAACTTGACAACAGCCTCACTCTTGCTGGCTATAACATCTCGCACATGTCCACTCTAGATCTCCTCCTCCGTCAATGTGGTTGTTGAGAGTGCACCACACATGCCCTCCAGCTCTTTCTGCACAAGCAGATTCCTAATCTGTTGCTGATTGAAGTCATTGAATCTTTTACTTTTGCTAGGAGTATTTAATTCAGGGTTTTATTATGCATTGGGTTTTATTATGCATTGAGTTTTATTTAATCTCTAGTATATATATATATATGCATTTACATTGTAGTGATTCCAATGAGAATATTCCTTATTGTGAGAAGTGAAAATAAATCCTAATTACTGATTTTGTTAAATGATCAGCAATTAACTATGTGGTGCCCAATGGTAATGTACAATCAAGAGAGTGGTTCTAACGAGAACACTCCTTATTGTGAGAAGTTGGAATAAATTCTAATCACTAATCTTGTTAAATGATAGTCAATTAACTAAATGGTGCACAATAGTAATGTACACTTCTTCACATATGAGACTATTTTGTAAAATCAAAATGAGGAAACATGGAATTATATACTATGTATAATGTATAATATATAATATAATTATGAAAAATAAGTAATGATGTATTCAAATATGAATGTTCGAATCTAATACTATCGGTATTTGAACATAATCAATTAAAGTTTGGGAAAATGAAAAATAATAATCCAACCTTTTAGCGGTCTTCTTATAATAATCCAACCTTTTGATTATTCATGAATAATCCAACCTTTGCACCTCATCTTCATTCACTGGTCCCTGACCGGTTGATGATCTGCTATTCCAAACTATTTTCTTATCTTTGCAAATCATTATACCATAAATTTCATCTTTCACAAAGATAATATTTTGCTGAGATAAGAAAATAACTTGGAATAGTAGGTCATTAACCGACCAGAGACCAATGAATGAAGATGAGGTGAAAAGGTTGGATTATTCATGAATAATCAAAAGGTGGGATTATTGAAAGAAGACCGCTAAAAGGTTGGATTATTAGTTTCCATTTTCCCTTAAAGTTTTTCATATTTGGAACTTGGAAGCTAAGGTTTACTTCGTTTTTCATATCTCGATGAGTTTGTATATTAGCATACACTTCGAACTATTAAAACTTGATATCTTTTGTTCAATTTGTTGATATCTTCTATCCATTACATCCAGCTTCATTAAAGCCATTGAACTTGATAAGAAGGTAATTTGGTGCTTATGCACATTTATTATACCGCATGCGCAGTTCAGCAGTTGCACACATTTAATTCAGGGTTTTATTATGAATTGGGTTTTATTTAGTCTCTAGTATATATGCATTTACTACATTGGTGCCCAATGGTAATGTACTAATGTACACTTTCTCACATAGGATACCTTCTTGTAAAATCAAAATGAGGAAATGTGTAATTCATAAAGGGTAAAATTGTCATTAAAAGAAAGGTGTACCATTTATGGAATTATGGGGTTGCTTTGTACGGTTTTTTCACTTGCCAAAATAGCCGTTATGAATCCTAGTGCTCCTATTCCATTTTGGTAGGGTAAAATTGTCATTAAAAGAAAGGTGTACCATTTATGGGGTTGATTTGTACGGTTTTTTCACTTGCCAAAATAGCCGTAATGAATACTAGTACTCCTATTCCATTTTGGTTGTGTACTTTTCTTTTTGAGTTTTTCCAAAATGAATGACTTATTTCTTTTTCTTTTTTTGAAAAAAATAAGTGGCCTTTGTTAGGCATGTAAAAAAACCCGGCCTGCAATGACTCGCCCTGGCTCGAGACATTTGGGGCAGGTCCGATCCGTCCCGTCTTACAAATGGGGCGGGTCCGACCCGTCCCTCTTGCAAATAGGGCGGGTCCGGATATTAGTATTGACCCATGCCGCCCGGCCCCGTTCAATATATAAGTGTACATTTTTTTAAAATTATACTACAAATATAATTCTACATACATAAGTGTGTATATAATACAAGTAAATCATAAAATCTTTGGTCATATACATAGATGAACGACAAATTATCAATGTATTTTTTATATATAGCGTTTTAAGTTATATACTCAATTAGTAATATAAATAGATAAACTATTCAAGTCTAAAAACTTTTTTCTTAATTATTGAAATTTTTAGTGTATTGTGACTTTGATTTAATATAATATTATTTTAATAATTATTTAAAGGTAAACTTTATGTAGATTCAAGTGGTAACAATTCACACAAATAGAAATACATACTAGCTAATTAGGTTACGGCGGGTCATGGATCATCAAATTTGGACTTGTGCGGGTCACGGGGCGGGGCGGATCTATCGAGTGAAATCATGGGGCGGGTCTTGCCCTGTCCCGATCCATTGTCATGCCTAGCCCTTATCATTTCATGTAATCATGTTATTATACTCATATCCGGTGGCGGACCTAGGCATGAGGGCCTGCCCAATGCATGCACACTAAACATAGTAAAAAAATTAATTAGATTTTAATTAAATAGACTATTTAAAAAGTAAATACCTACATTAACCAAATTTTGAATAGAGAAGAAACAAAAAAACTACTTATATGATTAGTTCATTATTAAAATGATCAAATACAATTAATACATGAGACTTTTATATAATAAAAATTATTACTACGTAAGTTTTATAAAGCTATTCCATATAGCATAACATTAAACAACACTTTATTATGTACAAAGTACCATGTTCTACTAAATGCTAAACAATAAAATGTAAGAAATTAATTATAACTAAAAATCTTTGTATAATTTTATGAAATGACAAAGTTTTTTTTTGAACGGAAGTAGTATAAGAAACTCAAGAACAAAAATCCAAAAAAGTACTCCATATATGCTATATTTCATAAAGAGAAAAATACAAGTAAGAATTTTAAATTAATGCTTATAACACACAAATATTTGGATGTTATTTCCATTATTCATCCAAGATAAAAAGTACTACGTATATAACACACAAATATCAATACCAAATGCTTATATACGCCCAAGAACTAGCCTCTAGCAAATACAAGGAGTATGTTTACAAAAGTCAATATTTAATGCATATGTGTCGACATCTTAATCATAGTTAAGATAGAAAATACAACATTTGATACCTGCGGCTCAAGAAACATACAAAAAATAAATCATAATTTAATGGACAGATAAAATGCACTCGGCATGTAAAGAAGCGTATAAGCGGACATTTTTGAATTCATAAACGATTGCATAAAATTGCATATGCTGCTTCCTTATCAGCGTATCTCTCCTCCGTATCTGCGCATCCTCCAGGAAAAGTAGCAAACTTTTCCTTCAATGCTTATCCCTTACCTTGGATGTTATTTCCATTATTACCCTTGATATTTGTTACAACAAACAGTACTCAATTAATTTTAGCCACAATAGATATACACCAGCTACATTGAACCTCAGTCAAGCCTTTTAATAACCTGACTTTGAATGATTATTATTAGATGAGTTATCATTATTATCTATAAATATTTCTTTCATTTGCAATGGGGTAACTAAATTGTCCGCGCGCTTCTTTGTTATGAAGTAGCAGTCAGTCCATGTAATTTTCGACGCGATTTTCACTATGGGTTATTCGGAAACAGCCTCTCCGTGCTTTAGTACAGGGTAAGGCTGCGTACATCCGACCCACCTACCCCACCGTAGGTGGGAGCCTTTGCGGCACTGGGGTAATGATGATGATGATCAATATTATCTATAAATAAAGTACTTTGGTTCAATGTTATGTTTAGGATCAAATTTCAACTACTGTCCATGAGAAGGAATACTTAATTATCATTAACTAGGTCTTTTAATAGTTCTTTTTCATGAGGGTAAAAATTTATGAAACTATTAGCATCAACATACATAAGAGGATATTGGGTTTGATCTTTTTGGAGTAGATGATTAGAATTTTCTTTATTTCTATATGTTTGTTTCGATAATACTATCAAGTTTTAGCTTCCCTTCCTGTTTTTACACTACAATGAAGACTTCTAAATCTTTTTCTGCCTATAAGAAAGAAAGAGTATATGACAATTCCATATTTCCATTTTTTGCTTTCAAGTCTCAAACATTTGAAAGATGTTTAGGCTACCACCAACTGTGATAAACAAATCTAGTTGTAATTATACTACCAACTCACATCATAAGATACATTAAGTCAGCAATGGAAACCAACCAATATTAATTGATAGCCAAATCAGCATTCAACATTCCATTCATTGTAAAATCCAAAAGTCACCAACAATTTCCATACATTCATCAATTGCTTATTTACTTGTATGACTGCTATACATCATGCATGCTACATATATCTTCTGTATGAATGAAAAAGGGGATGAAATGTCATTGTTAATATAAATCTTCTCTTCTCCTCTGCTCACTAATCATTCATTTGATCAATTGCGGCTTTCTCATCCAGAACTGCTCAAATCTTTGCCTTGCATATTCCATATAATCAAAGCCAATATTGTTTACATAGGCCTGAGAATCCACACACAATAAAAAGAATGGTAAGGCTTTCTTGTAATTAATCGATGGAACATAACTACATAAGAGCGTGACAAACATCGGTATAGTGAAGAATTTACCGAGATGAGTCCCCATAATCCCCAGAATAAGTGGTTTGCCAGTGTGTATTTCTCTGCAATATCTGCAAGTTTCTCTACTTCCTCTTCAATAGGTTGGTTTCCTGCACATAGTAAAAATAATTAGCAACGATACCATCAGTCATACTAGACCAGCCTTAGCTTGCTGTGCAGAAGATAAAGTCATAAAACCTAAAATTTTGCAAACTAAATAACTGACCTGCAGAACTCAGATAGGACCGTATGAATCTATGGCGTTCTTCTCGGCCTGTTTGCAAAATTTGAACTCACATTAGCTGTAATGGACTGTAATTTGGTCTTAAGGTAAAACTATTAAAAGTCATGAAACCATATTTCTTTATTTATTGGTTTCTTCGTTCTTTAACTAAACGCATCATAGTTTAAAACGGTTGTTACTATTTTAGGTAGACTATTTGTACAATACATGAAAATTAGCTTCGTTGGATGAAAATATGACTCTTTTTTCTGACGAGGAGAGTAATAATTAAGTAATGGAATTTTAAGTCATTCATAGAGCAGTTAATTACTTACAAGGGTACATAGTGTAGTCCAAGACATGAGGAGTGTCTCTGTGATAATTTGCTGCCATTTCACAGAAGTGGTTGGCGAAGTCATAAGCAATCGGGTTATAACTGGCATACTCATAATCCTATTATAACAGATTATTTGAAAGTTCCTTAGTAGTTAAAGGACAGAGTTTAATGATGGTTAAGAAAAAGATCACATTATATTATAAACTTACGATTAATGTAATGCAACTAGCATTGTCCTTGATCATAATGTTCCCGTATTGTAAGTCATTGTGACAGAAACCGACCTCTTCCAATTCGCCCGTTATCTCTTTTTCCAGAAAATTGATTTCGTCTTCTAAATTGTCCAATCGGAAGTCTTTTGCATCTTCCATGGAACACAAACTCTTTGCCTTGTCTAGCCAATTCCTGTTTGGGGAACACATACATCAAAATGAGTATTAGTAGAAATTACTTCAATTTAGAAGTACTTTGAGTTCTTTAAAAAAAAGTACTTTGAGAAGAAAATTTTACTCAGATATATGTTCATACCTAAGTCTGTCCCAAAGAACAACTTTCTTTGAACCTGGCATATCAAGAGTATGAAACTCCCTCAATTTTGCTGCAATTAGAGAAGACACTTTTGGGTCCCGGAGATCTTCCGCGGATAGAGTCTGGAAATGCATAACAATAAGCTAGATATTAGGTTAATTTGTAGATTTAAAACTTTTAAGGAACTGTTAAGCTGAAATGCATTATAGCAAAATGAGCCTCGAGCCTTGACTAGTTAAAGCACAACTATTCAATTTTAGCATAGTACAAATGTACAATTCCTACTATTCGTAGATCAGTATTTAGAACATGTACTTTTCAATTTTTCTTTTTACAAATTTATCATTTTTAACATGTTAATTTTATCTTTTTGAGTTATTTTCTTGATAATTACAAGAGACTAAAATCATACAATCCAAGATAATGAAAGTCTCTAGCACTTAGATGCTACCTCTGTCGTACATGAATTTATACCATTATTGCCTTCAATGTGAATTTATATTATTATGGCTTACAATTATATAATTAAAAGTTTGTACTTAGTATTAAAAAACACTAAAAGAATAACTCCGTATTCAAGATCATTTTCATTTAGAAATTTAATGCCTGACCTTCATTGTTTAAATGATTGTAACAGATAACTACTAGTACTACTCTATTCACCTATCATACACGCATATTGCCATATTTTTATATTACTCCTTCCGTCCTGTTGTATCTTCTGTCAATTTTGCTTTCATATTTGTCCAAACAAGTTGTCACTTTTCTATAAAGTGTTTTTCTTATTTCTTTTTTGTTATAATAAATCTTAATTACATAATTTTTACTCACTACTTGAAGTTAACTCAAAGTTGGCAATATCCAATGTAATACGAGGTAATAAATAAAAAATCATGTTACATAAAATGTTTTCTAATTTATTGACGTGTTCTATAAAATGAAAAAAAAGTATTTATGAAATAAATAAATAATGAAAGTTTTAGAGCCCGTTTGGAGACCTCTTTTTTCGGCTTATCAGGCTTATCAGCCAGCTTTTTCACCAAACACGTAACTTTTACTTCTGTATGCTGAATTGTGTAATAAGCAGAAAAAGTAAGGTTAGAGTTACTTTTCTGGCTGTATTGGCTGAAGTTACTGTAGAGGACTATTTTAGCTATTTTTACATGTAATTTTTTCTATAATTTATTAATAAAATATATTTTTAAAATGTTTTTTTCTTGAATCAGCAGAATCAGCCAAAACAGCCAATTCAGCCAGAATTTCATAAATTTCAGCAGAATCAACCAAAACAGCCGATTTTCGTGCTACCAAACGGGCTCTTATATTGACAAATGTAGAAGGTAAGACAGATGTAATTAAAATAGAACAAAGTAAAACTTTAGAATAACAATCGAGTCAAAGCTAGGATCCACAAGTCAAAGTAAAGAAACATGATTGAACACAAGAAGAAAGAAATGTTTGATTTCAGGCAGACATACCCTGGCTTGAATGAACTCTTCAATTCTGCCTTTGGGGAACTGTCCCAGAAGCTTAGGTCCATAGCCCTTGTTCGACAGGCACTCAAAAGTCCGGATTTCATCATCCCTGTCAAAGAAAAGGTCAACCCCTTCACCATAAACCCGAACAAGAACTTTCCTGGTCAAACTATCCCTCATCTTTGCAGGCCAACTAATCTGATAAACCTGATTAGTCATTGCACCAGTCAAATGTTTGACCTTTATGGTGGTACCTAGATGTTCATCATCTTCTAGCCCATCTCCCCATTTTGCAGCTAAAGAAACCAACAACTTCTGCAGTCCCTCTGGTAGATTCCCTTCAAGACACCCTTTCTTTTTCACAGCCATCAAACCCCTCACCAATTCTTTGACCTTATTTGACCAATTCAACAAACAGGGCATATCAATTCCATGCTTTCATTCATTCCATAACACGTGATTTGTGTTATTCCATTCCATATGTAGGAAATTAAATTAAAGAAAGTCAAAGATAACGCCTTTTAATTGCATATAAATTTTCAGAAAATCAAGAAACGCAAAATGGCATAACCCATTGACTATAAGCTTCAGAAATTGAAGAAATGAAGAGAGAAATCCGTAATAACCCATTTCAATTTTCAATCAAATGAAGAACTTACAATGAAAATTTGTGGACGTTTCAAGGGAAGGGAAGAACTGGATCGCCAGGAAAATCTCAAGCTTTGAAAAAAATGAGAACTTTGAGAAAGTCAGCCCCCGGAAAGTATAATGAAGATCGAGGATATGATTGGGAGTAGGAGGAGGTGTGTCTGTATATATAGATAGCTATTCTATTGCATGTAAATGCATTTCTGTATTGATGACTTTCTTTGTATTTTTAGGCATAGCGAGACAACGACACCCGCCGACCTTTGACCCAGATAATCTATTTTCTTCTTTATTTTCTATTGGGGTTGAAAAATTAATTTTAATTAATTGAAAGTCACCTCGAAAATTTGCCCCAATTTAAATGATCATGTTAGTTAAGGAGTACTTTTTATATTTGGTATATTATTTCCGTCTCACTAACATTGAGATTTAGGACATGAGGAAATAACATAGTTATTAAAAAAATGAATTTGTGTGATTGATATTGAATTGACGAAAATGAGAATAAAGTAAAAAGGATTTGGAACGACATAAACTTTATCAAATTTGATAAGAAACAATCTAGGAAACATGAGACAATCTTAGCGTGATGAAGTAATATTTTATTTCTTTTATTAATACGGAGTAAAATAATCCATATATTTTGAATGTAATATTTATATAAATCAGTGGTTTGAGTCAATTTGAGCGAGACCAGAGAGTATAAATTTGTTCTCTTAATTTGTTCTGTTTTTCCTCCTATCACTCTTGAAGTCTCTTTTAACCGAAACAGTAAAGTTCCTGTTTGAATTTGCTTATGAAATTTACGTTTACTTTTTTTTATGTTATTTTTTCTTTATTCTATTAAAAAAATTAATAAGAATGTTTCACTCAAAATAGAAACCTATGACATAAACAAATACCTATGTAATATGTATTCATAAAATTAAAGTAAGAGCATTCAGTATTTCAGTCACAATTATAATACATTCAGCTAATTTACTAAAGTATTATCAAATGAACCCAAAGTATACGTTCGTCGTTGTAATTATGTGTTTTTTAAATATATAAAACGTATATATAAAAACATGACTAAAGTTATAGCTAGTGTCGTAGTTACTTGAGTATATAAAAGTTAAATAGTACGTACAAATTACTATGATTTAATTTTTTATCACAACCATTAAGTATGTGGGATCATATTTTGTATGATAACTTTTACTTTAATCATAAACTTGTAATTATGTCACTCTCACTAGTTTGGATAGTTGAGTTCATTTACAATACCCCAATACAAAAATGTGTGATTCTATTGATATGACATAGTTTGTTTGTATATTGTGTTCTTCAATTTGTCATAGATTTAGTCTCCATGCATCAGATGAGATCAAATCCATTTATTATTTGAAGACAGGTAAGATGTGAAATATCATCCACTTCAAATCTAAAAACAAATTTAAAAAACTTCATATATTATTCGACGTGATTTTTTATCAAGCTGGTTCGGGATCAGTTTGATCAAATATACTCCGTATGAAGTAGCAACTTTGTAGAGCATTTGTTCATACCATGAAGTCATGAACCGTAAAAGTTGACATTTGACAATGAATATATAATTGGGAAAATTCTCGATTTATATTTCATTGAATTTGGAATAAGATAAAATAGAATTTAAACAGATATCTGGTTGTCATAGTGTGACTGATATCGTGGTTCAAACTTAATTTATTACTAGTATGTTTCTAGTTCAACCGGTTTCAATCCCAGAATAGAGATTAGAATAGCTAGGTTATACACTATACTTGAATCTATCTACCACATCAGTTCAGATAAGATTGGACTAAATTTACAGAAATCAAATCAGACTACATCACTCCTAAGTACTCCCTCCGTCACGGAAACAAGTTCCCGGGTTGACTCTCACACATTTTAAGAAAATAAAGTTACCGAGAGGTAAATTTTACTGTTTTGACACTGTTTCGACACTGTTTGGCACTGTTTGACACTGTTTTTGCACTTTTTTGATGTAGATATAATTTGTCAAATAAGGAAATGAGAAGTTTATTTTGGAACATTCAAATAAGGAAAGTGGGAACTTATTTCCAGGACGGAGGGAGCATATGTTTGAGTCCAATTAAAACAACCTTACTAACAAATACTCTATATTTTATTCATAAAATAATTTTTGATCTTACTAACAAATAGTCTATATTTGATTCATAATAAGTTGGAATAATAGAATTGCCCGCATTAAAACATCTCTTTTTGTAATAGTGCCAAATCAGAATATTGAAAAGGATTTACAAAGAATAAGAGGCCGTTAGGCAGCCGTACTGTTTTTCGGCTTATCAGACTTATCAGTCAACTTTTTCGCCAAACATGTAACTTTTACTTTCACGCGCTGAGTTGTGTAATAAGCAGAAAAAGTAAGGTTGGGGTTGCTTTTCTGGCTATTTTGACTGAAGTTACCGTAGATGACCATTTTAGCTATTTTCACATATAATTTTTTATTTATTTTATTAATAAAAAATATTTTAAAAGTAATTGTTTCTTAAATCAACATAATCAGCCAATGCAACCACTTCAGCCAGAACTTCAAAAATTTCAGCAGAATCGACCAAAACAGTCGATTTTCGTACTACCAAACGGGCTCTAAAACAAAACTCTCACTTCATGGTAATTTACAGGACCGTTGGGTAATTCTTGGTCAAATTTACATGTTGAAATGAAATGGAAAATAAAATCCCCTCCCGCCGTTGGTTAACATCATTCTCCTCCGTCCCAAAATTATTGTCCCGCTTTCTTTTTCGGTCCACCCCGAAATAATTGTCTCGTTTCTTTATCTTTCTTATTTGGTAAACAAATCTATACCAAACAGTGTAAAACAGTGTGAAATAGTATTGCTATAGTGCCAAACAGTGTCGCTACAGTGCCAAACAGTGTTGCTACATTGTCATTTTCTTAATCTGTGTGAAAACCAAACTGGACAATAATTTTGGGACGGAGGGAGTAATTTATTGTTATCTTGATACGAAAATTTAATAAAGGAAAAACTATGCTGAAAAAGTCGATTAGGCTCTCGTACTTTACAAACACTCAATTAAGTCCTCGAACTATTAAAAAACGTTCAATTAAGTCCTTTTGGTCGGTAAATAACCGGTTTCCCGGTTAAATGGCGACGACGGCGACGATGTGCTCGAACCCCAGCAACGGCGGCTGCCGGAAAACGGGTTACATTTAACCGGGAGGGGATTTTATAACACTTAACATCATAAATTAATGACATCATAATTTAATAAATGACTCAAACCTAGAGCCCGTTTGGTAGGAAGAAAATCGGCTATTTTGGCTGATTCTGTTGAAATTTATGAATTTCTGGGTGAAGTGGCTGCATTGGCTGATTCTGCTGATTTAAGAAAAAATTATTTTTAAAATATATTTTATTAATAAAATAAAGAAAAAAATATATGTAAAAATAGCTAAAATGATCATCTACAGTAACTTCAGCCAATACAGTCAGAAAAGAAACTCCAACCTTATTACATAATTCAGCGAGCGAAAGCAAAAATTACGTGTTTGGCGAAAAAGTGGCCTGATAAACCTGATAAGCCGAAAAACAGTGTTGCCCAACGGCCTCCTATTTTATTTGACTAAGTCAAAGTCGAATGGACTGTTGTCCGGATGCATGGGCCATATCTCGTTATCATCACACATAATCACATTAATAAGCTCATCATGTTTGATAAGATAGGTGAATTACTGAATGAGTGCAAATTTAGTTATAAGTTGTCCATATTAAGTGCAAATTTAGTTATAAGTTGTCCATATTAAGTGCAAATTTAGTGATGTTATTGATGTTCGATAAGTTGCATCAAGTACAACTTTATAGGTCCGCTGGAATAATTCAGAAGTACTAGTATTTTTCAAGAGCAATGGATGGGAATGCACGAATTTTTTTAAAAATGGGAGGGCTGCGTTGAAACAGCGAAAATTATTCAAATGATTAAATCATTCTCTTAAATGATTTTTTAATAATTCAATTGGGATGGGAAGAGTAAACTTTGATCATTAGATAAACAAATTACAAGACCAAAATTTGCCAAAATTTGTATAACCAACTCATTTCGACCATGTTGACTTAAAAAGACTTTGGTGCCATGCCACTTGCCTGCGCTCATCGATCTAGGGCTGGGTCCGAAAAACCGAAAACCGAAAACCGAATCAAATTAAACCGAACCGCAACCAAATAAAACCGAACCGCTAAGAAACCGAAACCGAATGTAAAAAACCGAACCGAACCGAAGTTGTTCGGTTCGGTTTTGGTTTTTACCCTTCAAAACCGAACCGAACCGAACAAACCGAACTATTGAAAATATGAAATTTATATGTTAATTGTTAAGCATTAATTCTAATTAATCTTAATATCATCAATAGTCTTTGGTTTTCTTTGGTTTTCGTGTGTTAGAGAAATAATGTTTGTGTTATGTTTAATTTAATTTAGTTTATATATAAATTCATTTACACATTCATTGTCTGTAATAATAGCTATATTGAATGATGATCATATGTGTTTACTAGTTATTAGTAGTAATTAACTTTTATTTTTAGATAACTTTAAGATTTTATATTGATAAAACAATAAATATTAATCTCAACTATATCACATAGAACACAGATATTCATGAAAAAATTTCAAACTACTCACAAACAATTTTTTTTTTTAACCCGGAAGGCAAACCACCAAAATCAGTGGGGCAAATGCCGGGGAACATTTGCCGGTATTTTATTAATATTCAAAGAGGAAAAAAAAGGGAGGGGGACCAGACCAAAACCTCCCTTCAGGGGCATACCCCTGAAAAATACAAAGAAAGAAACAACAACCAGAAAAAACATCAGAAGAAAGAAAACAAATATTTTGGGGGGGCTAGACCTGACCCAAAATAACAGTACAGATAAAGATAAATAAAAAGAGCTAAAATCTAAATGAAGGCAAACCAAAGAAGTCCATCCAGTAGGCCCTTTTGGCAGCCGTTGGAAGCTGATTTGGGCTTCTAAAGATCCGAGTCTGATTAAGTTGGGCCTCTGCAATAAAATGAGCAACCCAGTTGCCTTCCCGCATCGTGTGACCCAAATTAGCCTGATTTCTAAAAATAATCTGTAGAACTTCCTGAATCATGAGCCCGTTTGATAGCACCAAAATCGGCTGTTTTGGCTGATTCTGCTGAAATTTATGATATTCTGGCTGGAGTGGCTGTTTTGGCTGATTCTGCTGATTTAAGAAAAAAATATTTTAAAAATATATTTTATTAATAAATTAAAGAAAAAATTATATGTAAAAATAGCTAAAATGGTCCTCTACAGTAACTTCAGCCAATACAGCCAGAAAAGTAACTCCAACCTTACTTTTTCGGCTTATTACACAATTCAGCGCGCGAAAGTAAAAGTTACGTTTTTGGTGAAAAAGCTGGCTGATAAGCCTGATAAGCCGAAAACAGAGTTCTCCAAACGGGCTCCATATCTTTCCACATTCTCGTTTCTCGTCCAGACAAATACTCCAACGCCATTTTCGAATCAAATTCCACCAAGAGGTCGTGAAAACCTTCACCTACCGCCCATCGGATGGAGAAGACAATCGCCTTCAGCTCAGCTTCCACAATTGAGGATGCCTGAAGAGGAAAGAAGATCGCCATCACCATCTCCCCCTTGGAGTCTCGAAGCACCGCGCCTCCACTAGCTCCAGCACGGGAGAAGCTCGCATCAACATTCAACTTCCAACCTCGGTAAGGCCTTCTCCATCGAATGATCTGGATTCTATTAATTTCCAGCTTGTAGCTTTGAGGAATTAGGTTCTCAGAATATAAAATTTCACCAATGGACCGCACCTTTAGCCGAGTTAAACTATAAACCCAATCTTGAGTATATAGCTTAATCTTGAGAATAATTTGGTTCGAAGATGGTGGAGGACCACCCGTGCCCCAAATTAGGTTGGTGTAGGTTTTCCAAATATGCCAGAGTATAATTCCAATTATATGCTGCTGAAAAATACCAACCAGACTTTTCCCCTTCTTTCTTGGCCTCCAGTTCCTGAGATAACTATAGGTCTGACCATATGGAATATAAATGCCCAAAATCCCAAGAAAATATTGCCAAACTTTTTTAGAAACTTCACATTGAAAGAAAAGATGATCGTGAGAGTCATTTTGATTCCTACACAGTGGACAAATAGAAGGATTTAACACCTTCCTAAATCTGCTTAAATTATCAGTAGTCGGTATAATTCCTTTCACCACTTTCCATTGAAAAAGCTTAATTTTTAATTCATGGGCCGTATCCCAAATGTTCT